>SJYC01134970.1:0-68419 GCA_006408675.1 Madoqua kirkii
AGGATGCTTGGGGCTGGTGCACTGGGATGACCCAGAGGGATGGTATGGGGAGGGAGGTGGGAGGGGGGGTTCAGGATTGGAGACACATGGCGGATTCATGTTGGTGTATGGCAAAACCAATACAGTATTGTAAAGTAACCTCTAATTAAATTAAATACTTTTAAATTAAAAAAAAGTCTTCAAAATGTAAAAAAAAATTAAAATGTATTTAAAATGGCTCCTTTGAAATATTTGTTACATCTACTATCTGGGTTGTCTCACAGGCAGTTTCCATTGCCTGCTTCTTTTTCTTTTATTTGGATCGTACTTTCTCTTCACATTGCTTTCCTTCTCTCTTTCTGGCGTTCAAAAACTGGACATTTTAGGCAATATATTGTACCAACTCTGCATGCCGATTCTCCTCCTCTACTCTGGGGCTTAATTTGGTGGATGTTTGCATGTTCATTTGTTTCTTGACCTGGCTAGACTGTCGCAGTGAAGTCTGCTTCCCCGGGAGTGTGAAGCCTCTGGTGTTGCTCCTCAGAGGGCTCAGCCTGGACCGTGCTCACGGTCACCCTGGTGCTGTAACAGCGGCTTAGCGGTGCTCTTTGACTCTCTGTCTGCTCTCTCTGTTGCTCTCTGCCTCATTTAGGCTTCCCTGATTGATTGCTGATTATTCTATTATTTTCAACAATACCTGGGAACCATAAATTGTATTATAGTCTGATCCAACTGAATTTTAGTAGCGCTAGTTTTTGAGGCAGTCTTTTGAGATTTGTTCTGCCTGTAGAAGGATTCTTCATAACTGTCTGTTTTCCCGATTCTCTTTAGTAAACGAGTAGTTTACATTTGCGCTTCCCTTGTGGCTCAGCTGGTAAAGAATCTGCCTGCCCTATGGGAGACCCTGGGTTGGGAAGATCCCCTGGAGAAGGGAAAGGCTACCCACTCCAGTATTTAGCTCATTGCCCTTTCAGAGCTACCAGCCTCCTGTTACATGCTTACCACCAAAATCTCTACTGTTGTTGAGAGCATGCTCAAGGCTTGAGCTTGTCCACACCCTGATTCAAATAAATTCAGCCTTTTGGGGAGAGTTTCAGAGTATTCTGTTCTTTGGAACTGTTTTTCTCCTTAGGGAAAATCTGTAAGCCACTACTCTAGGTGCTAGGCAGAAGAGGTAGCCTCTGATCTTTTCAGCTTGCCTTTCCCAGCATGGAATCTTTTTCCTACAAACAAAATGGGGTGAGAATTGGGACCCCAGTATTCTCACTTTGCAGCCCCTGTAGTAGAGGCTCTTCCCTTTGAATGAGGTTGAGTGGAGGAAGGGAGCCACTGACCTTTCAGCCAGGCTCACCGGAAATTTTGCCTCTGCAATTTGGAGATGGTGGCCAGCCTATTCCAGTGAGATACTGTACCCCTTGGGATCTGATGGGAGAAGAAGCTTCATCTTCTTGGTCACATCCATGCTTCATGATAGAGCTCCCCTTAGACTGATTTGGTTAGGATGGGCTGGGCGGGGTGAAGTAGGGGCTGGGTTATGATTCAAGCGCCACAGACTCTTTCTGTTCTTACTGAGCTCTTTTTAAAAACAAGATTCAATGGATTTCTTGAATATATAATGTTTCTTCTTTGCTCTCTGCCCTTAGAACAATTTCGAGAGACGTTAGATGGTTGTTACTGGTTTTGTTTTTAACTATTTTCACCAGTTACTGTTATTTTGCTGAGAAAGGGGCCCATGGGATTTCTCACACCACCATTCTAGAACTGGAATTCAAGATAGGTAATTTTTAACCTTTCTTCAGACCATAGTTCAGTTCAGTTCGGTTGCTCAGTCGTGTCCGACTCTTTGCAACTCCATGCATCGCAGCACTCCAGGCCTCCCTGTTCATCACCATCTCCTAGAGTTCACTTAGACTCACGTCCATTGAGTCAGTGATGCCATCCAGCCATCTCATCCTCAGTCGTCCCCTTCTCCTCCTGCCCCCAATCCCTCCCAGCATCAGAGTCTTTTCCAATGAGTCAACTCTTCTCATGAGGTGGCCAAAGTACTGGAGTTTCAGCTTTAGCATCATTCCTTCCAAAGAAATCCTAGGGTTGATCTCCTTCAGAATGGACTGATTGGATCTCCCACAGCAATGAGGAAAATAGAGGACCCTGTATCTGTCAGGGCCCTTCAAAATGTGAGTGATGGAGTTATTTTTGTTCAGTCACCAAGCTGTGTCCGACTCTGTGACCCCATGGACTGCAGCGTGCCAGGCTTCCCTGTCCCTCACCATCTGCCAGAGTTTGCCTATGTTCATGTCTGTTGAGTGGGTGATGCCATCCATTCATCTCATCCTCTGTCGTCCCCTTCTCCTGCCCTCAGTCTTTCCTAGAATTAAGGTCTTCACCAGTGAGTTGGCTGTTTGCATCAGGTGGCCAAAGTGTTGGGGCTTCAGCACAAGTCCTTCCAATGAGTATTCAGGGTTGATTTCCTTTAAGATTGACTGGTTGGATCTCCTTGCAGTCCAAGGGACTCTCAAGAGTCTTCTCTAGCACCACAGTTCGAAAGCATCAATTCTTGTCTGCTCTGCCTTCTTTATGGTCCAGCTCTCACATCTGTAGCGATGGAGACACAAATCTAACTAAGGTAAAAAAGGAAATACTGGCACACGTGAATGAGACGGTGTGCACAGCTGACCCAAAGAAGCAGCCAACGCTCTGCCGCTCCCTCTCTTTCCAGACTTGGCTGTCTTCTGCACAGATATCTCCTTAGGTTGGCTCTGTGCTTAAGCAGCCCCAAGCTGACCCAGGAAGGGAATGTTCCTTTTTCCCAGTGTCCAGACCTCATGGAGGGCCGCTGATTAGCCTCACTGCAGTTACATGTCCACCCTCTGGACCAGTCACTGTGGTGAAGGGATTGAGGCACCAGGTGTGAGTTATATGCCTCCCCTGAGCCAGCTGGGAGCACGGTGGGCTTGATTTACACACAGAGTCCCAAGGGCTGCTGGCTTGAAAAATTAACAAATAGCTTTTAATTGCCCTTTAAAAAAATGCACATAGATAGGCACACACACTGTTTTCTGTACAATTAGTTTTCACCCACTGTAAATCTCTGCCACATACTCAGAACTTAAAAATGAACTTCATGAGAGTTATAGCTCCTTTAACTTCATTTTTCATGCAAAAATGGTCACTTCCTGAAACACTGAAACAAATTCAAGTTGCACAAAAGAAAGGGCAAACTTGAATCCCACCTCAAAACAAACTTCTCCAAGAGACTACCATTATTTGACTTTAATCAACTGAAAATTACCGAATGGCCTTTGACACGGCTGTTTGCATATCATTTTGGACATCAGATTGATTTGAATGTTTTGATGGCCCTGGGACTGAAAACTCTGACTCATCAAAGTACAGGGTAACAGACTGACCCGGCCTGGCCCTGCTGGAGGAGCGGGTGCCTGGCTGGACCGATTTGCTGTGGCCTCACTTTCCATGGGTGTGAGGTCATCTCTGGCAGGCAGGCTTCACGGAGGCTGCCCAAGTTCACGCACTGGCTGCTGGTCAGTGTCGCAGAGGAGGGCTTCCTGGGTCAAGGACGTGTCTGCACTGTCCTGAGGAGTTTGGTTGACATGGTGATGAGACTCGCTGCTCAGCCCAGCCTGCAGCAGCCTGGCCTCTGGCTCTGGAGGGTGGGCCTCTCACACTTCAGTTTCTTCTTGGCCAAAGGACATCATTGTTTTCCAGCAGCTCCCACAAAGGGCCTGGGTTTACCTCATCCATACAGCTAAGCTCATCTGTCAGCAAAACCAAGACTCAAGCTAAGTTGTCCCATCCAGTCCTCCTGAGAGCTGGGTTTGCTTCTTGTTGCCAGAACCTGACAGCACCTCCCAACCTGGGCTGAGTGCATCAGAGTGGGCCTCTGGGAGGTCCCTCAAGTACTGCCAGAAGTTCCACTTCCCTTTCTGGACAAAAGTCCCTGGAAGAGGTGGGATGTGAACTCAAACTTTGAGCCTGTTAACAGTGACAGTTAAGAGTTGTGCCAGTTCCTCTCAAAGCAGCGCCTGCTGGGCGGAGGGCAGCAAGGCACAGGGAGCTGGAGCTTCTGCCTCCCAGCGCAGCAAGCCTGTGTCCTGACACCTTGCTGGGGCTCATCTGACAGAGGGCCCAGGTCTGCAGAACTTCCCACCAGTTTGATGACGGCAGTAGGTTTCAGGGTTTCTAGGAGGACTCGCGACCTTGGCTTTCCTTTGGTCATGCCCTGGACTTTGTTTTGCCCGTGATCTTGGTATATGTTTTGGCATCAAGTTTTCTGCACCCTACCTTCTGCTTTTGCAGGCTCTAACAAACCTTCAGTCCATTCTGAAGGAGATCAGAAGGGTTTCTTTGGAAGGAATGATGCTAAAGCTGAAACTCCAGTACTTTGGCTACCTCATGCGAAGAGCTGACTCATTGGAAAAGCCTCTAATGCTGGGAGGGATTAGGGGCAGAAGGAGAAAGGGACAACCGAGGATGAGATGGGTGGATCGCATCACAGACTCGATGGACGTGAGTTTGAGTGAACTCTGGGAGTTGGTGATGGACAGGGAGGCCTGGCGTGCTGCGATTCATGGGGTCGCAAAGAGTCGGACACGACTGAGAGACTGAACTGAACTGAACTGAACAAACCTTCAGCCCAGCTAGAACCTCTAGCCCATCCGTGCTGTTGCCTTGTCCGTGTCTCTTTCCATCCCTTAAACAACTTCCTTTTCTGAAATGACTTAAGTAACCTTCACTCCTTATGATCACGGCTGCTTTGCTGGCATCCTGGCAGAATAAGTTCCATAACTACTTCAGGCCCTGGGGGTGGGGGCCCAGAATGGAGCATCAGGAAGATGCTCAGCCGCCTGGGTGGTCTCTTTCACAGTGATCAGCACAGGATCCAGTGGGTCTTTAGGCTGCCAGCAATCGCACTCCCTGGTCCGCTCAGTCTCCCCTCCCCAGGCGCCTTTCCCTATCATTTCTCTCCACCGTCACCTCCTCATTCTGTGTGCATCTGATCACTCCCCTGCCCTACTGGCAGTTGTCGCTTTTTTGGTTCCCTTTACAGCAAAACTTCCCCACGAGGAGCCGTTGTCCTCAGTTCCTCTCCTCCGTTCCCTCTTAGCCCTGCTTGGTCAGGCCTTTATCCCCATTACTCTCCTCCTCGAGGTCACTGATGACTTCCATGATGCAAAACGCACTGGCAGCCCTAGTTCTCCATGGTAGCTGATCCCTCCCCTCCTTGCTGTGGCTTACGGGATACTCCACTCCCCTGGGCTCCAGCGACCTCACTGGTCTTTACTGACGCTCTCTCTTTTCTGTTCATTCTAAATGCTGGTGAACCTCTGGGCCCCCTCTTTGGAGTTCTTCTTGTCCCCCTCAACATGTCTTCCTTGGTGATCTCATTCACCTTACTGCTTTGCGTACCATCTAAGTGCTGTTAGCTCCTGGATTTATATCTCTAGCCCAGTTCTCTCTCCTGCACCCCAGACTCCTTCCAACAGCCTCTTTGATCTTTGAGTGCTTAATAGAAATATTGAACTTGACACACCCCAAACCAAGCCCCAGAATTACTCACACCACTGCTCTGCACGCGGAGTCCCATCTCTGTGGATGGCGAACCCTCCTCCCATCTGCACGGCCGAAGGTTTCCAGTCTCCACTCGCTCACCCTTTCCTCTCCCACCCCTGTGTGTGTGTTCAATTACTGAGTCATGTCTGCCTGGCTCTTTGTGACCCCATAGACTGTAGCACACCAGGCTCCTCTGTCCGTGGAATTTTCTTGGGAAGAATACTGGAATGGGTTGCCATTTCCCTTTCCAGGGGATCTTCCCGACCCAGGGATCCAACCTGTGTTTCCTTCACTGGCAGGTGGGTTTTTACTACTGAGCCACCTGGGAAGCCACCCCTGGATAGTCTATCAGGAAATCTTTTGGCTTCACCTTCAAAGTCCACACAGAGCTGGCCCATATCTAACCGCATCCTCTGGGCCCACCTTGGCTGAGCCACCCTCCTCTGCCCGGATGACTTCAGTAGTTCCCTCACAAGTCTCCCTGCACTACCCCAGCCAGCTGCCCGCCACCCCGTCCCAAGTCTAGCCCAGTGCAGCAGCAAGCATTTTTTCTCTGATGGTTTTATTGAAATATCATTCACATACCATACAATGCACCTAAGTGAAAAGTGAAAGTGAAGTCACTCAGTCGTGTCCGACTCTTTATGACCCCATGGACTGTAGCCTACCAGGCTTCTCCATCCATGGGCTTTTTCAGGCAAGAATACTGGAGTGGGTGCCATTGCCTTCTCCAGGGGATCTTCCCGACCCAGGGATCGAACCCCAGTCTCTCGCATTGTAGGCAGATGCTTTTACTGTCTGAGCCACCGGGGAAGTCCATAATTCACCTATGTGGTGTACAATTCAGTAACTCAGTATATTCTCAGAATTGAGCAACCAGGACATTTTTATCACTCGCAGAAGACCCCCTCTCTTTAGGTGTCCTCCACACTCCCTTCCTCTCACCCCTGCTGCTGCCGCTGCTGCTAAGTCACTTCAGTCGTGTCTGACTCTGTGCGACCCCATAGATGGCAGCCCACCAGGCTCCCCCATCCCTGGGATTCTCCAGGCAAGAACACTGGAGTGGGTTGCCATTTCCTTCTCCAATGCATGAAAGTGAAAGGTGAAAGTGAAGTTGCTCAGTCATGTCAGACTCTTCGTGACCCCATGGACTGCAGCCCACCAGGCTCCTTCGTCCATGGGATTTTCCAGGCAAAAGTACTAGAGCGGGGTGCCACTGCCTTCTCCTCCTCTCACCCCGAGGCAACCTCTAATCACCTTCTTGTCTCTATGGATTTGCCCTCCACAGGCATTTCGTATAAATGGTGTCCTACACCACACTGTCCTCTGTCAGAGATTCTCTGATGCTTCCAGTCCGATCACATCTATCTTCTGCCTGAACCCTCACGATAGCTCCCCCTTGATCTGATGTAGCAGGCATGGTCTTTACCATCTCCCAGACCTTGGCGATCTGGCCCTTTGCCTCTGTATCCTGTTTTCCCTCTGGCCTCTCCGCTTTACCTGGATGCTCTTTCCTCAGATGTTCCTATGACTCCCTCCATCTCCTCATTCAGGTCTTTGCCCACGTGTCTGCATTAGGTGAGTGTTACCTTGATCGCCTGAATATTCTGTAACCTACCTCCCCCTGCCCCTACCATCATGGACCTGGCACTCTCAACCCCTCTATTCTCCATTTTATTTCTCTCCTCGGCAGCTCTTCACCCTGCTGGAGTCAAGCCAGCCATGGGCAGAAGGCTGGGCAGAATGCAGGGCCTGGTGACACCTGGAAGCTAGGGGGTGGCAGGGGCCTTATGGCTGAGCACTGTTTCAGAGGCAGAGGCTTTTCCTGTTGGATCAGTGCATCTGGGACAGGAGGACAGCTGGAATCAGGACTCGGGCTGGTGGGCACAAAGGTGACAAGAGGTAGGGCTGAAGTTGAAGTCTGAGAGATGTGTATAAGAGACAGCCGATATGTCATCTGCATTTTAAAAGATTAACTGATATTTTGGTGGGATCAAGAAAGAGCTTGGGATAGAATGTAGGGGGCGAGGAAAGAAAATCATTTCTTTTGCTCTCATATTTAACTTTCGATGGCTTCGCTGGTGGCTCAGATGGTAGTTTGCTTGCAATGCAGGAGACCTGGGTTTGATCCCTGGGTTGGGAATATACCTTAAGCTGCTGCTAAGTCACTTCAGTCGTGTCTGACTCTGTGCGACCCCATAGATGGCAGCCCACCAGGCTCCCCCATCCCTGGGATTCTCCAGGCAAGAACACTGGAGTGGGTTGCCATTTCCTTCTCCAATGCATGAAAGTGAAAGGTGAAAGTGAAGTTGCTCAGTCATGTCAGACTCTTCGTGACCCCATGGACTGCAGCCCACCAGGCTCCTTCGTCCATGGGATTTTCCAGGCAAAAGTACTAGAGCGGGGTGCCACTGCCTTCTCCTCCTCTCACCCCGAGGCAACCTCTAATCACCTTCTTGTCTCTATGGATTTGCCCTCCACAGGCATTTCGTATAAATGGTGTCCTACACCACACTGTCCTCTGTCAGAGATTCTCTGATGCTTCCAGTCCGATCACATCTATCTTCTGCCTGAACCCTCACGATAGCTCCCCCTTGATCTGATGTAGCAGGCATGGTCTTTACCATCTCCCAGACCTTGGCGATCTGGCCCTTTGCCTCTGTATCCTGTTTTCCCTCTGGCCTCTCCGCTTTACCTGGATGCTCTTTCCTCAGATGTTCCTATGACTCCCTCCATCTCCTCATTCAGGTCTTTGCCCACGTGTCTGCATTAGGTGAGTGTTACCTTGATCGCCTGAATATTCTGTAACCTACCTCCCCCTGCCCCTACCATCATGGACCTGGCACTCTCAACCCCTCTATTCTCCATTTTATTTCTCTCCTCGGCAGCTCTTCACCCTGCTGGAGTCAAGCCAGCCATGGGCAGAAGGCTGGGCAGAATGCAGGGCCTGGTGACACCTGGAAGCTAGGGGGTGGCAGGGGCCTTATGGCTGAGCACTGTTTCAGAGGCAGAGGCTTTTCCTGTTGGATCAGTGCATCTGGGACAGGAGGACAGCTGGAATCAGGACTCGGGCTGGTGGGCACAAAGGTGACAAGAGGTAGGGCTGAAGTTGAAGTCTGAGAAGGGGCTGGACCAGATGGGGGCAACCTGTGCCATGGTGTGTGGGGAGGACTGTTGGAGTAATCCTGGTGCAGAAAGATCTGCTCTAGGATTTACTGGGGATGACTATTGACTGGAACCACTGAGAGCTCTGCTTGAGACTAACATGGTCCATGGAAGGTGTCCGGAAATAGAGAAGACCAAATTGGTGGGCCTGGCACCTACACCCTTTCAATGGCCCTCTCGGACTCCTGGGGTAAGGATGAGAAGAAGGCCCTCTCCTCCATTACCTAGAACTCTTGGCAACCCCAACCTCTACCATCTGAGACAAAGGGCAGGTGAGTTTCTTTAAGGCCTCCCAGCTGATCCTCTTTGGTGTGCATCTGGTTTGCACTTGGTCTTGGCTGGTCACAGTTGGCAGAACGTGGACACACACACAGATGGGTACTTGATTCCGCAAGCATGAAGGACATCTCTGTCTCATACACCTTGGGCATTTCATGGTGTCGGGTGACATGAGGGTGGGCTCCCTTACTTGCTTGTTGTTTATTTCTTCATTCTGTCATAACCCATTCCAGTATTCTTGCCTGGAGAACCCCCTGGACAGAAGAGCCTGGTGGGCTACAGTCCATAGGCTCTGGAGCCTGGTGGGCAAAGAGTCGGACACGACTGAAGCAACTTAGCGTGCACGCACGCACTCTCTCGTGCATGTCTTCACTGAGATCTTCCTCTTGGGTAGTGCTGAAGATTCAGTGGTGAATCCAACACACAGTTTTACTTGGGGAGCGTGTGAATTTAATAATTCTGAGTGATCAGTCTTTTAACAGAAGAAAGTGCAGGGGGCTATGAAAGTCTAGAAAGGGGAGTGACTTTCTCTGTTTTCAGGGGTGATGAACTGGGCATGGAGCTGAGTTTTAACAACTGAATACAAGTCTGCCAGAAAGGGCAGGGATGGACATTCTGGGCAGAACAAGCAGGGCTTTCTAGGGCCCCGGGTTATAAATGCATTGCAGGCTCCTCAGCTTGTCTCCCAGGTAGGAGACTGGCGTAACTGGGACAGGGTAGCAGGGCTGACATGGTGTCAGGCCTGGTGGCAGTCTCTGGCCAGTGAGGTTCCCACTTCTGGGGGCTCTGGGTTTTCCGGGAACCACTGCAGGGCATGCGGCAGATGTGGCGAGGTCTGTGAGGAGGCTGCTGCCAACCGAGTGGAGGTAATGAGGGTGACCTCACCCCTTGCAGGAGTGAAGGCACAGATTTCAAGGAACAGAGGGGAAAGTGCCAGGGATTCAGTGGTGTCTTGGATATGGAGAGGAGATGGGTGACCAGTGGCATCTACCAGGATTGGGGTAGGAAAGCTCGCCTGGGGTTTGTTGATGTGGAGGTGCTCGGGGGCAGCTGCGGCAGCTGGTGGCAGGTCTGGAGCCCTCAGGCAGGCTGCAGCTGGGCAGGCACCTTCAACCCTCATGTGGTCCTGGCGGTGGAGGCAGCAGGCACGGAAGGAAGGGAGAGGAGAGTGGGTGTGAAGCTCCAAGAATGTTCAGGCCTCTGTGGTGACTAGACCCGGGTGTGTGGGCCAGAGTCTGTGGGCTCAGCTTCACTCCACTCTCTGAGCTTAGCCTTGCAGAGCTGGCGGGCTTCACTTGGGATTTCCCATTGGGGAGAGGGGAGGCTGCAGGGTCAGAATTCCCTCTAGACCAGGGGTTAAGACCTGAGATGCATGGCCTGCTGTGGGTTCCTGGGTAGCAGGGAGGGTCCCTGGTGGCAGGCAGCATGAGTAGAGTCCGAACGCCTTAGAAAGTCAAGACACCCACAGGGTCAGTGGAGAGGGAGGGAGCCAGGCTGTGGAAGGACTTGGGAGCCAGGCAGCTCAGGTCTGGGCTGCAGGAGGGGCTGGACAGCCATGAGCCCTTTTTGGTGAGCCCATGGCTTTTCGTCTCTGGACCACTTGGCTCAGGAGGGTGTCCAGAGGAAGGCTGTGTGCAAATGGGGGACCAGTGTGATTCCTGGGAACACAATTGGGGTGCTGATCCAGGAAAGGGGAGATGCTGATCCATCCCCCCAAACTTGGGGTCTGGTCCTTAGTACCTGCTCAGCACCCAGGCGTCTCCATGGGAGAAAGGGCACATGTGTGCAGAAGTGTGGTCCATGCACAGAGTACATGGCCATGGACTTGGATATGTGACAGGCCTGATAAAGCAGTCATGTATGGATGGTAGAGCTGGACTGTAACAAAAGCTGAGTGCTGAAGAACTGATGCTTTTGAACTGTGGTGTTGGAGAAGACTCTTGAGAGTCCCTTGGACTGGAAGGAGATCAAACCAGTCCATCCTAAAGGAAATCAGTCCTGAATATTCACTGGGAGGACTGATGCTGAAGCTGAAACTCCAATACTTTGGCCACCTGATGTGAAGAACTGACTCACTGGAAAAGACCCTGAAGCTGGGAAAGATTGAAGACAGGAGGAGAAGGGGACAACAGAGGATGAGATGGTTGGATGGCATCACCGACTCGATGGACATGAGTTTGAGCAAGCTCCAAGAGTTGGTGATGGACAGAGAAGCCTGGCATGTCCATGGGGTCACAAAGAGCTGGACACGACTGAGTGACTGAACTGAACTGTATCAGGTGCAAACATGTTGCCAGGCGCTGGTGCCAGTCAATTCCATGGCCTCCAACAAGCAGGAGTTCCAGAGAAGGGACCCCAGGTCTTCCTCTTCAAACCCCACCCACTCTGTGCACCTGTATGCACAGCCTCCTGACACAATGTCACAGGTGTATATTTGATGTATATTTGAGGCCAGATTTCCCTCTGGCTTCTGCAGGAGCAGGCCCTGGACAGATCATTGTATGTGTGAATAATGGCCTCAAGACCCGCACATGCTTGTCACGCTGAGCCCAAGGGAGCATTTTTGGGTCCATGTTTCAACTTGTAATGCCCGTTGCCCCTAGAGGGACAGGCCATACCTTCAGGCCTCTCCACCCACCCGCCTTGCCAGCTAGCCAGCCCTGCCTGCTGCCTGGACCTCCTCTTGCTAAACCTTTTAATCCTGCAATGCATTTCCGCTGACAGGCCAGCGCATCGACCGGGACGCTCAGGGACTTGATTACAATGTTTTCTAACAAAGTCAAAAGCAAATTTCCACAAGAGGTTTATAGTTAAGTAATTATGGTGCTTTATATATGTATGCCAAGGCACAGAAATGTGTAGGGCAGGGATGTCAAGAGAAAAGGTCAAAAAATTAAATGAGGGAGAGGGAAGGTGAGCATTAGTGAGAGAGCCCAGCAGGCAGGCAGGGGCTCCTAGCAGCCTGGAGAAGGATGAAAAGGGGGAATTGTAAAGATGAGCCATTTCATGCTTAATTACAATTTCCCATAAGGTACTTATACAGTGATGATGTGCATTGAACTTGGCAATTAATGTAATTAAACATTCATGGTGCCTGCGGCCCATTTCCTGCCTGGGGATGTCTTTGGAAGCAGAAGTGATTCTTCTTCGAGGTGATTTCAAGAGCAGCCTGGGATGGGGGGCTTTCTGGAGGACTGGACCTTGGTTGATGCTCCCCTGAGCTCTGCTTGGGGCAGGATCCCTCAGAAGAACTTTTCTAGAAGCAGTTGGAGGCCTGGACCAGGCTGGATACCTCTTAGCCAGAGGGCAGGGGGGAGAAACAGGGGTCTGGTGTTTGTGACCAATTCCCATATTTTACTCAGTTCCAAGCCATTTGACTGTGATGCTACGGCTGTCCGGGTCCCAGCTGGCCCAGTGGTAAAGAATATGCCTGCCAATGCAGGAGACTCAGGAGATGCGAGTTCAGTCCCTGGGTCAGGAAGATCCCCCAAAGGAGGAAACGGCAACCCACTGCAGTCTTCTTGCCTGGCCAGTTTCATGGGCAGAGGAGCCTGGGAGGCGGGGGTACAGTCCTTGGGGCCGCAAAGAGCACGCAGGACTGCTCCCCACCTACGACTGTCACCTTCTTTCAATTCTCTGCCCAAGGGCCTTTACAGCTCCCTCGCTTTCTCTGAGCCTCAGCTGTTTTATGTGTATTGAACACGTGTTCTATGGGCTGTTGCCAAAATCATTATGCCTATTTTTCACATGGGAGGACCGAGGCCCAGAGAGGGAGTGCTGTGGCCGCGTCTCACAGCCGGGAGGGGGCTTTGCTGGGGGCCAGAACCCAGGGTGCCTCTCAGGTGTGGGCAGGAAGCACAGGGTCTTGTTGTCAGGCAGAGCCTGTTGTGTGGGAGGCAGGGCTCACTGCTAAGACTTCCCTCCAGGCTCTGAGAGCCAGTGATCACCTTGGAAGTGGCAGAAGGATGCGTGGTTTTAGATGTTGAACCAGGCCGCAGGTGTGCAGGCACTGCCTCCGGGGATGCTCAGGATCAGCCTGGCAGAGCGGTGAAACGTCCCCCGGGTTTGGTTGGGATCCTGCTGGTGCAAGCGCTTGGCTGGCAGACCCAGACATATCTGGTCGGCCCCTCAGCCATGGGCACACTTGCTGCTCTGAGAGACCTCAGACAGCTGCATGCAAGGAAGTGCTGGGCTGAGAGCTGGGACCTGGGGCAGAGGCTCCTCGCGCCTCCCACCCGGGCTGGCCGGGGACTGAGGCAGGTGAAGGGGCCCTGCTGGAGGCACGTGCTGGGGCGAGGTGGCCTCCGTCTGCTCCCCTGCTTGGAGAGGACAGGACAGCCAGCTGCCCGGACAGGATTCTGGGGAGTGGGCAAGAGTCTCTGTCTGCCGGTTTGCAGTCACTTTGATGTCCTTCCCCTAGCGTGTCCTGGAAGGCAAACCTCACGGCTGACATATTCTCCACCCCGGCCCTTCCTCTGTACCCTCAGACCCCTCATCCTCTCGTGCCGAGTGGATATCTGTCTTTGGAATTTGTATTGTCGATCCTGCTCACAGCGCCCAGTATCTCGCTATATCTTGCCGTGCACACTGTGTGTGGTAGTCAAGGCACCAGCTAAGAGGCTGGACGAAAATGCGGGGAGCCGTAGGAGCTGCAGATGCGTGTATTCTCTCCTGGCTGGTGCAGCAGCCGTAGCAGCAGACATGGCTTGACGTGACCGCACACAACCTTCAGGGCCTTTCCAGGTGAAGCTCACACAGGCATACCACACAGAGTCCCCAGGGACCAAGCGAGGGCCCCGTGACACACGTGTCTCCAAGTGATCTCACTCGTTATACAGTCATTATTTGCAAAACAAGGGGCGAGAGAGCGGGACCACACTGTCTTGACTAATTTGCTCTCTCCCCACACTCTACCCTTTCTGGTCTCTTGCCTCATATTCTATGCCCAGCCCATCTTCTGAATATTTCCTTGGCGAGTAATGCTGACCCTTGGACTTATATCCTGCAACAGCATTAGCTGCAACAAGTACATCCCCTGCTGCTGAGGCTTCTGCTGCCAAGTCGCTTCAGTCGTGTCCGACTCTGTGCGATCCCATAGACGGCAGCCCACCAGGCTCCCCAGTCCCTGGTATTCTCCAGGCAAGAACACTGGAGTGGATTGCCATATATACTGACACATATATATGGAATTTAGAAAGATAGTAATGATGATCCTGTATGTGAGACAACAAAAGAGACACAGATGTATAGAATGGACTTTTGGCCTCTGAGGGAGAGGGAGAGGGTGGGATGATTTGGGAGAATGGCATTGAGACATGTATACTATCATGTAAGAAAAGAAGCACCAGTCTATGTTCGATACAGATACAGGATGCTTGGGGCTGGAGCACGGGGATGATCCAGAGAGATGATATGGGGTGGGAGGTGGGAGGGGGGTTCAGGATTGGGAACTCGTGTACACCTGTGGCTGCGTAGAATAAAGTAAAAAAAAAATAAATGAAATAAAAAAGAAAGAAAAGAAAAAAAAAGAAAGTGAAAAGTGAAAGTGAAGTCGCTTAGTCATGTCTGACTCGTAGTGACCCCATGGACTGCAACCTGCCAGGCTCCTCCATCCATGGGATTTTCCAGGCAACAGTACTGGAGTGGGGAGTTACATCCCCAATACATAGCAAAACGCAAAGCCAGGTATCACTTGGAACCCGTGCTGTAGTCCTTGCCCTCACGGGGCTAGAAACACCACCTCCCACATATGGAGTGCCTTTATCTTCCACGGCCAAGTCCAATCTGCTGTCTGTCTGTGTGAGATTGCAGGAAAGCCTCCACAGGGACAACTCTGCCTCTGTGCAATTTTTATATTAAAGACCCACAAAATCCCCTACAGGCGTCCAGCCCACCCCTTCAAGGAGGGGATCTTTGTGGTGTTCACAGCCCCCCACATGATTCCAAATGCTTTCACACTGTTCTAAATCTGCAAGAAGATCAGAGGTTAGTAGCACGTCTTAGAACACAGCCTTGACAGTACACTGTTCTACTAAACCTACATCCCAGGACACTGTTCTAAATCTCATACACAGCTTAAATCTTTATAGTCTAAATCTACTTCATTGGGCTGCCGTGGCCATCAGTGTCTGCACTAGGACTGGGAAGCTGCTTGCTGTAAACAAGGCTGCATTCAGCACCGGGGTCGACCAGGGCCATTACTTTCTGTACATTCGCTAGTGCCCGGCAAATTGCAAGTGCTACACGGGGCCTCCAGTCCTTGCTTGGGTTCTTCAGGTTGGCACCTTTGTCTGAGCCCTACTCAAAGTGGAAAAGGGCATCCTCTGAAGGAGCATCCTGGGCGCCATATGGGCATGCACTGCCTGTATGTCTTGCTGTGGGTGCCTCCCAAACTTGGTAAACTGCTGCTGCGGTCTCAGTGCCTCCACAGCTCTAGAAGCAGAGCAGTGGGCCGTCTGTTGATTTTATTTCTGTCAACTCCTGCTGCCAGAAAATCAGCCCGCATGTGCATTCTTGTCACCAGGATAGGGCCTTCACCAGCTCCGGCGCCCTTCAGGGTCTTCACCCTTCTAATCCCCTGTGCCTCCACCATCCCTCTATTTCTCCCAAGCCAGCCACCATCGAGGTCACCCCACACAGGGTACAAGAAGAGCAGTCAGGGATCCAAAGGAGGTAGATGGGATATTATTCAAAATGGCATCGCAAATGCTCTAGTAAAGCACTCATCGTCTGGGCCTTGGTTATTTGGGTTGAACATTGCCTGCTTCATGCCCAGTTTAAAAAAAAATAAATGAAATAAAAAAGAAAGAAAAGAAAAAAAAAGAAAGTGAAAAGTGAAAGTGAAGTCGCTTAGTCATGTCTGACTCGTAGTGACCCCATGGACTGCAACCTGCCAGGCTCCTCCATCCATGGGATTTTCCAGGCAACAGTACTGGAGTGGGGAGTTACATCCCCAATACATAGCAAAACGCAAAGCCAGGTATCACTTGGAACCCGTGCTGTAGTCCTTGCCCTCACGGGGCTAGAAACACCACCTCCCACATATGGAGTGCCTTTATCTTCCACGGCCAAGTCCAATCTGCTGTCTGTCTGTGTGAGATTGCAGGAAAGCCTCCACAGGGACAACTCTGCCTCTGTGCAATTTTTATATTAAAGACCCACAAAATCCCCTACAGGCGTCCAGCCCACCCCTTCAAGGAGGGGATCTTTGTGGTGTTCACAGCCCCCCACATGATTCCAAATGCTTTCACACTGTTCTAAATCTGCAAGAAGATCAGAGGTTAGTAGCACGTCTTAGAACACAGCCTTGACAGTACACTGTTCTACTAAACCTACATCCCAGGACACTGTTCTAAATCTCATACACAGCTTAAATCTTTATAGTCTAAATCTACTTCATTGGGCTGCCGTGGCCATCAGTGTCTGCACTAGGACTGGGAAGCTGCTTGCTGTAAACAAGGCTGCATTCAGCACCGGGGTCGACCAGGGCCATTACTTTCTGTACATTCGCTAGTGCCCGGCAAATTGCAAGTGCTACACGGGGCCTCCAGTCCTTGCTTGGGTTCTTCAGGTTGGCACCTTTGTCTGAGCCCTACTCAAAGTGGAAAAGGGCATCCTCTGAAGGAGCATCCTGGGCGCCATATGGGCATGCACTGCCTGTATGTCTTGCTGTGGGTGCCTCCCAAACTTGGTAAACTGCTGCTGCGGTCTCAGTGCCTCCACAGCTCTAGAAGCAGAGCAGTGGCCGTCTGTTGATTTTATTTCTGTCAACTCCTGCTGCCAGAAAATCAGCCCGCATGTGCATTCTTGTCACCAGGATAGGGCCTTCACCAGCTCCGGCGCCCTTCAGGGTCTTCACCCTTCTAATCCCCTGTGCCTCCACCATCCCTCTATTTCTCCCAAGCCAGCCACCATCGAGGTCACCCCACACAGGGTACAAGAAGAGCAGTCAGGGATCCAAAGGAGGTAGATGGGATATTATTCAAAATGGCATCGCAAATGCTCTAGTAAAGCACTCATCGTCTGGGCCTTGGTTATTTGGGTTGAACATTGCCTGCTTCATGCCCAGTTTTCTCGCCACTTGGTCAGCGTGGCACAGGTCTATCATCTGCTCACAGTGTCTGGGCACTCTCCTGTGTTTGAGTACGCACTGCAGATGGCAGCGTCAATCATCAGGCTGGGCATTGGTTACGTGTCCCTTCCATGAGCTGCCTAATGTTCTGGAACCTTTGTCTCAACGAGGGGTGAATGGTTACAGATGCCAACCATTCTATCTTATTCCCAACACATATGATACTGTCCACCTCTGTGTCCCAAAGTCGCTAGAGCCACGCTTCCAAGGGTTCCCCTTGGCTTTTGCCGAAATTGCATACCCAAGTCGCCCAAGTCTGCCTGAATGTATGGTTGATATGTTGTGAACTCAGTCACATCAGGGGCCCCTTGAGGATGCCTCCCTGGTCTCTAGACTGCGTGTGCTTCACTTTCTGCTGCACAACAGCCTCGCTGCCAAGCAGGGACCCTCAGTCTCGTAACATTCGTCATCACCGTCACTTACCGCCTCGCTGTCAGAGGTGCTGGGGTCTTCAGTGGCATGGGGTTCTTGCTCTAATGCCAATATACGTTGCTCTAGTCCTTCTGAGCATCTCTGCACACTGCTCACTAGCACAACATCACTAACATTATCCATATTCATCTTGAGGGCAGTCAGGAAAATCCACCCCACGGAGCCAGCGGCCGTCTGTGCAGCCTTGTTTGGCAAACGGGACTCACCGCCTGTCACGCCTTTTCAAAGCTATCCGGTGAACCGTCCACCACCTCCCAGTCTTCCACCGGAGCCCACACCGACAGCATCACAACCAGAGTATCACATGCTGTATGTGGCCACTGGCTTCCTCCATCCAGCAGAGCCTCGGGCTCCTTTACTCGCTGGGGATTCTGCTGGCTCTTCTGTGCAGCCTCAGACTCCTCTCCCTGCTGAGGGTCCTGCTGACTGTGCCAGCTGTATTGCTGATCCTGCTCACTGCGCCAGTTGTCTCACTGTATCTCACCGTGCACACTGCTCGCTGAACCTATGGTAGTCAAGGCTCCAGCTGAGAGGCTGAAAGAAAATGCGGGGAGCTGTAGGATCCGCAGATGCGTTTACCCTCTCCTGGCTGGCGCAGCAGCTGTATCCACAGACATAACATAACACAACATAGCCACACACAACCCTTCAGGCCTTTTCCAGGTGACGTTTATACAGGCGTCCCACACAAAGGAACCCGTGACCAAGCGAGTGCCTGGTGATGTGCAAGAGTGCTGTTCTAAGCGCTCTCAGCTTTTACACGCCCATGTATTCACAGAACGCGGGGCAAGAGAGCCTGACCATGCCGTCTTGGCCGATTTGCTCTTTCCCTACAGGGTTCCTGCGGGAGCCTCAGGCCCAGCACAGCACGCCCCAGCTGGGCTCCCCTCTTCCGCGTGGCTCCTCCCGAGGCTTCTCCTGCAGCAAAGGGCTTCCCAGCGTAGCAGGGTGCCCAGTTCCCGACCCTTGCGCTCCCTGCGCACGTCGCAGCGGCGACACGGCCTCTCAGCCGGTGTGCTTGTCCACAGGCTGCGCCCACCCGCCGCCCCTTTCCACCTCCTTACGGAGGCTGCAGTGTCTCTTGGCACGTCCTCCAGGGGAGGCCCAGCTCCTGCACACAGTGTGGCCTGCTGACGGCCTCTACACTTCTGAGCACCTTCCTGCCTGGCTTCACCCCCTCCTTGTCCTTCCATGCTCCTCTCTGCTTTTGGCTTCCCTCACTCCCACACAGGGATGTATTTCTACCGACATGGGCCCTCAGATCCTCACCTTTCAAATTTGGCAATCTCAGCAGGTGTTTATTTCTTTTATCAAGGGTGAGGTTGGACATCTTTTTATATAGTTAAAAGCTGCCTGATGTCCCCTTCCAAGAACTGTCCATTGATACCACTTGCCCATTTTCCTTTTGGATTGCTGGGATGCTTCTTGTTGACTTGAAAGACCACTTTACTTAAAAAAAATTTTTTTTTAATTGAAGGATAATTGCTTTACAAGATTATGTCGGTTTCTGCCATACATCAGCATAAATCAGCCATAGGTATACCTATGTCCCCTCCCTCTTGTACCTCGCTCCACCTCCCTTCCCATCCCATCCTTCTAGATGGCCCCAGAGCCCCCTTTTGAGTTCCCTGAGTCATACAGCAATTCCCACTGGCTGTCTATCTTACATATGTTAGTGTCTATGTTTCTGTGCCACTCTTTCCATTCACCTCACCCTCTCCTTCCCCCCCCCTCCCTGTCCATAGGTCTGTTCTCTACGTCTGCATCTCCACTGCTGCCCTGAAAATAGGTTCCATCTTTTAGATTCCATATATATGCAATATTCGTTTTTCTGACTTATTTCACTCTGTATAATAGGTTCTAGGTTCAGCCATCTCGTTAGCACTGAGTCAAATGCATTCCTTTCTGTGGCTGAGTAATAGTCCACTGTATATGTGTACCACAGCTTCTTTATCTGTTTATCTGTGGGTGGACTTCTAGGTTGCTTCCACATCCTAGCTACAGTAAGTAGAGGAGACTTTACTTTTTCAAGGACATCAGGCCACTGTGTGTGGTGAGTGTGATATTGGGTGATTCCTTGGCTGTGTGTAGGAATGAGCCAAGACCCTGAAAGAGGAACAGCCTGGGAGACACTGAGTGTGTGTTGCAGTGTGGATAACCAGCGGGCATCTACTGAGTCCTTGTGTGAAGATTCCATAATGGATCACAGCCACCAGGACCTGGCTTGAAGGAGAAAGGGACTTTGTAGACAGTGGGTGTGAGTTTGGGCCAGGAAGTTTCAGTCCCCGAGAGGCTTCAGACAGCACACTTGGTCTGGCTTGTCATGGTCCTGATTACAGGCTTCCCTGCCAGGAGGAGCCTCTTGCAAATGTGCATGCCGAATGGGACTGAGGCCTTAGACTGACTTGGGAGCCCAGCTTTGATTTGATTCATCAGGCAGTGCAAGGCTCACACTGATTTTAATTGCCTTCTGATATCCACAGAGCATTCTTTGGCATTGCCTTTCTTTGGAATTGGAATGAAAACTGACCTTTTCCAGTTCTGTGGCCACTGCTGAGTTTTCCAAATTTGCTGGCATATTGAGTGCAGCACTTTCATAACATTATCTTTTAGGATTTGAAATAGCTCCACTGGAATTCCATCACCTCCACTAGCTTTGTTTGTAGCGATGGTTCCTAAGGCCCACTGGACTTTGCATTCCAGGATGTCTGGCTCTAGGTGAGTGATCACACCATTGTGGTTATCTGGGTCATGAAGATCTTTTTTGTACAGTTCTTCTGTGTATTCTTGCCACCTCTTCTTGATATCTTCTGCTTCTGTTAGGTCCATACAATTTCTGTCCTTTATTTTGCCCATCTTTGCATGAAATGTTCCCTTGGAATCTCTAATTTTCTTGAGGAGAACTCTAGTCTTTCCCATTCTGTTGTTTTCCTCTATTTCTTTTCACTGATCACTGAGGAAGGCTTTCTGATCTTTCCTTATACTATTCTTTGGAACTCTGCATTCAAATGGTTATATCTTTCCTTTTCTCCTTTGCCTTTAGCTTCTCTGCTTTTCTCAGCTATTTGTAAGGCCTCCTCAGACAACCGTTTTGGCTTTTTGCATTTCTTTTCCATGGGAATGGTCTTGATCCCTGCCTGCTATACGATGTCACGAACCTTCTTCAGGTCCTTCATATTTCTTCAGGTACTCTGTCTATCAGATCTAATCCCTTGAGTCTATTTGTCACTTCCACTGTATAATCATAAAGGAGTTGATTTAGAACATACCTGAGTTTTCTCTACTTTCTTCAATCTGAGTCTGAATTTGGCAATAAGAAGTTCATGATCTGAGCCACAGTCAGCTCCTGGTCTTGCTTTTGCTAACTGTATAGAGCTTCTCCATCTTTGGCTGCAAAGAATATAATCAGTCTGATTTCAGTATTGACCATCTGGTGATGTCCATGTGTAGAGTCTTCTCTTGTGTTGTTGGAAGAGGGTGTTTGCTATGACCAGTACGTTTGCTTGACAAAACTCTGTTGGTCTTTGCCCTGCTTTATTTTGTACTCGAAGGCCAAATTTGCCTGTTACTCCAGGTATCTCTTGACTTCCTACCTTTGCATTCCAGTCCCCTATAATGAAAAGGACATCTTTTTTTGGATGTTAGTTCTAGAAGGTCGTACAGTTCTTCACAGAACCATTCAACTTCAGCTTCTTCAGCATTACTGGTCAGGGCATAGACTTTGAAGGATTACTGTGATATTGAATGGCTTGCCTTGGAAACAAACAGAGATCAGATTGCCAGCATCCGCTGGATCATCGAAAAAGCAAGAGAGCTCCAAAAAAAAAAAAAAAAATCTGCTTTATTGACCATGCCAAAGCCTTTGACTGTGCGCATCACAACAAACTGTGGAAAATTCTTCAAGAGATGGGAATACCAGACCACCTTACCTGCCTTCTGAGAAATCTGTACGCAGGTCAAGAAGCAACAGTTAGAACCGAACATGAAACAATGGACTGGTTCCAAACTGGGAAAAGAGTACGTCAAGGCTGTATATTGTTACACTGCTTATTTAACTTATACGCAGAGTACATCATGTGAAATGCCAGACTCCATGAAACACAAGCTGAAATCAAGATTGCCAGGAGAAATATCAATAACATCAGATATGCAGATAACAGCACCCTTATGGCAGAAAGCGAAGAACTAAAGAGCCTCTTGTTGAAAGTGAAAGAGGAGAGTGAAAAAAAATGTTGAGCTTAAAAACTCAACATTCAGAAAACTAAAATCATGGTATCCAGTCCCATCACTTCATGGGAAATAGATGGGGAAACAATGGAAACAGTGACAGACTTTTTCTTGGGCTCCAAAATCACTGCAGATGGTGACTGCAGCCATGAAATTAAAAGACATTTGCTCCTTGGAAGGAAAGTTATGACCAACCTAGAAAGCACATTAAAAAGCAGAGACATTCCTTTACCAACAAAGCTCCATCTAGTCAAAGCTATGGTTTTTCCAGTAGTCATGTATGGATGTGAGAGTTGGACTCTAAAGAAAGCTGAGTGCCAAAGAACTGATGCTTTTGAACTGTGGTATTGGAGAAGACTCTTGAGAGTCCCTTGGACTGCAAGGAGACCAAACCAGTCAATCCTAAAGGAAATTAGTCCTGAAAATCTATTGGAAGGACAGATGCTAAAGCTGAAACTCCAATACTTTGGCCACCTGATGCGAAGAACTGACGCATTAGAAAAGACCCTGATGCTAGGAAAGATTGAAGGCAGGAGGAGAAGGGGACGACAGATGAGATGGTTGGATGGCATCATCAACTCAATGGACATGAGTTTGGGTAAGCTGTGGGAGTTGGTGATGGACAGGGAAGCCTGGTGTGCTGCAGTCCATGGGGTCACAAAGAGTCGGAGACGACTGAGTGACTGAGCTGCTTGATCTACAGAACAGAGACTTCACATGCAAATCCAGATTCCAGACTTTTTTATAAACAAAAGGCCCAGTAACACAGACCTACACACTCTTAGCCACTGCCTTCCATCATTCCATCCCTCCTCCTTCCCCTCCCCACCCCTGATGTCCCTGGCCCAAGTCAACATTTCCACCTGGCTTCTCTTAGCAGAACAATATTTCTCAGTTAAGAGTGAAGAAAAACAAAAGATAAGCCAAGAAGTCCCCCTGTTTCCAGGAAAAACGGGAGAACATATCTCTTCCTGGAAATGCAAACTATTTCTCTGTGTTCAATATGTAAACAACGTGTGTCTGGGTCAAAGAGAGAAAGGGACGTGCTAACACACCCAGCCTAGCCACCTGCCAGCCCTGCACATACTGAATCCTTACCGCTGGCACAGCTAGGCCCCCAGGGCCGGGAGCCGCAATGAGGGTCTCTTTGGAGGGACGCCTGCCCTGTGGCTGGGCCTGGCGATGTGTTTTCAGACAGCTCCCGAAGGGCGCTGGGATGTGCTAACAGCTTGGCAACTGCTCTCCCAAGAGAAGAGGGAAGATCAGTAGCAACAGCACCACCTGCACGGCCAAGCGGGTGTGAACACGCAGCCCCTAACCTCCCGGCCATACCGTGCATCACCCCCACGACGGGGAAAGCGGTAGACGCACCTCCCTTCAAGGTACTCCCCGCAACTGCTCCTCCCAAGGAATTCTGCTTCCACGCCTGCAGTCCCTTAAGCTCTCCCAGCCTCAGCTTGCTCAGATGTATAATAAGAAAGACAGTTGTTTCCCATGTATCCAACAGGTGGTTTTGGCCTCTGGCTTATTGATTTATTTTTGCCAAGCCCTGTGAGAGGTCCAAGGGGGCCTCAATCTTCCAGGAATTCCTATGTGTGTTGTAAATGAGCCTGTGTGTATGTGTGCTAAGCACTAATTATGAGTGTGTGTGCTTGTGTGCACACGTGCCAGTGTGTGTCAAGGAACAAGAGAAAACAAGTCAGAGAGTCTGTGAAGGTGATGTAGCCCCAGAGGGCTGTCAGGGCGGTGATTCTTCAGATGAAAGGGGTCTGGCAGGTCACTGGGACTGAAATACTGGAGGAGTGGAGGGACCAAGGACGGAATGAAAACACAGATTTGGGGGTCCAGGTGGATGGCATAGGGAAGGGCATCCAGTTAGAAATTTCCCGAACAGGAGGAAGGTTGGGGCTGGACTTTCAAGGAGGAGCTGGATTTGCCAGGCAGACAGTGGTAGCTAGGTCTGGCACTTGGGGTGTTTCTGCCCCAGGGAGCAGTGTGTGCCAGCTTCAAGGTGGGAGAAGCTAGCAAACGGAGACTGGCAGGTGGGCCGGGGCAGGGTCATAAATGGCCTTCCCTGCCCTGCTTGGTGCTGCAGGAGATGGGAGAAACAGGTGCCAGCAGCCCCTGTGGTGTCTGTGTGCCAGGCTGGTGGGGTGCCCGCTGGGGCCAGGCCAGGGCACTGTGGTCCAGGAGCCAACTTGCACAGACCCTGGTGGGGTCACATCTGCTTTTAAACCAGGAAAGGAAACCCCAAACGTGTTCAAGTTTGTGATGATTCTTGCAGTCTCCGCCTGCCCAGCCACTGGCCTGTCCTGGGAGCCCTTGGGGTGTCCAGGGCAGCCGGGGCCCTGGTGAGTTGGCCCCACGCCATCCTCTCTGCAGAAAGGGCAGCCCTCGGTGGGCATGGAACTCAGCCTTGGAGTGAAGCCTCCGCCTCCACACCCTAGTCTGTTAGGAAAGGCCCCTGTGAGGCTGTGTCACAGATTGAATTCACAGCATTCAGCACTTGCTCTGATTTCTCATTTCTTCCCTTCTTCAGATGAGGCTGATCAAATTAAGGCTGTCAACAGCATCGTCTGCCGGGAGGCTTGGTGCTGTGTAGGGAGCCCAGGGCGTGTCCCTTCCTGGCTACAGTGGAAGCTCAGCGGCCCCAGGCTCCAGGGAGTCCCTTGGATGTGGCCTTTCACAGGATGTGGCCTTTCAAGGCAAGGAGCACCACGGGAGAAGGACGTGTCAGTTCATCCATACTAATCGGTGTTCCCCCCAGCCCTGCAGGCTTTTAAACCCACTAAGCTCACACAGGAAGGCAGCAGAGGAAACCCATTTCTGCAGGCATACCTGAGTACCATTTCTGGTATGGCCGGGGGTCCACAGTGGGCTGAACTGAGGGCCTTTCAGTCTGCACCCTGGGATTTATCCGTGGCAGAGCTGGGTCTCTTGCTGGTGGTACATGGAAAAAGTCCAGAAAGGAAAGCTGAGCCAAGGTGCCCCCTCCCTGCCTAGCGGGGAGGGTTGATGTGTCCCTGGGACTTGCTGGGAAGCTGGGAGCTCAGAGCTCCCTATTCCTGGGTCAGCAGAGTTCAAGAGAGGATGCACGTGACCCCTGTGTGGAGCACTTCTCTGGGCTGACCCAAGGTGCCCCCTCCTGCAGGACAGGGTCAGACATGAGGAACATCAAGCAGCAGGTCATCTCTCCAGTCAGAAATCTCCGCTCCCTCAGCCTTGCCCAACCTGCAATCTTCAGAATCTTTCCGTCTGTTTTCCTGCTCAGTCCATGGAACATTTTCGTTTGGTTGGTTTTGGTTTTTGTGGGTTGTACAGCGCGTGGGATCTTAGTTTCCTGAGCAGAGATCAAACCTGTGCCCCCTGCAATGGAAGTGTGGAGTCTTAACCACTGGACTGCCAGGGAAGGCCCCAGAAAGGTTCTTTTTAAATTTGTTTATATATGGATTCTTGGCTGTGCCAGGCCTTCATTGCCGTGTGCAAGCTCTTCTCTGAGTGGGGGTCACTCTCCTGTTTGCCATGTGCAAAGACCTCATCGCTGCGGCTTCTCTTGCTGCTGAGCACAGGCCCTAGGGTGAGCGGGTTTCAGAGGCTGTGACTCGTGGGCTCTGGAATGGGGGCTCAGCAGTTCTGGCACACAGGCTTAGTTGCCCTGCTGCGTGTGGCATCTTCCTGACCTGGAATTTAGCCCGTGTCCCCTGCATTGGCAGGTGGATTCTTAACCACCGGACCAGCAGGAAAGTCCTCATGGAAAGGTCTTAAAGCGTTAGTCCGCGCAGCGCTTGTGTTCCCCTTCCAGCATGCACTGATGAGTGGAGCCCCTCCATTGGAAGGGCACCCCTTTCCCCAGAACTGTGCAGGGCACCACTGAACGTGATGGCCCTGACTATGGGCCCTGAATATGCCTCCCGCCTTCCATCCAGCACGCACTCTCATTGAGAATATCTAAAAGTTCCAGCTCAGAGCAGAACTACAATGCAAAGAGTGAGATGGGAGGGGGTGCTGAGCAGCTAAGGCTGCTTTTGCTTCCACGGAAATGCCGTCCTGCCTCCCTGGGTCCTTGTTGGAGTCCCACATCTCAGGGTTTTGAGTGGATGTGGTGAGGTGGAGCGTGGGTCTTTGCGCAACAGCGTTGTGGTGCGTGTGGCTCTGAGACTAGGTCTCCAGCTTAGTGAGGGCCCCCCAGCCCTTTCAATTGCCTTTTGTCTACCAGCCCCAGTGCAGCTGGCTCTGAGGGGTGCTGTCTAGGGCTCAGGTGCAGTGGGCTGGATCCTGAGTCAGACCCTTACCTGCTCCCTTTGCTCCATGAGGCAGTGGCTGGAGCATGGCATTCCTGGGTTTGTCCCTCTATCCGCACAGGAGGGAGTCAAGCCCTGCTCCGTGGGGCTGCTGGGAAGAGTGAATAAGAGAGGTCCATAAAGCCCCCGTGTCACGGTCTCATCCTCATCGTTGTTTCCCCATCACGCTGCTGATGGGGTTGTCTGGAGAATGCTCCTCTGCATCCTAGGATGCTGGCTTGGTGCTAGGATGCGGTCCTTCCTGCATTGCCATCCTGAGTCTCAGCATCAGCGAGGAGGAGCCCTCTATCCTCGCCCCAGCCCCTCTGTGTGCTGGGCTCCAGGTGCAGCCAGGAGGCTGATCCCCCAGTCTTGTGGGTGAGGGCTGGGGCAGGTGCTGAGAGTTCCTGAATCACCCACATGGCCTGGCACGAGAGGGCCTAGAGCAGGGCTGTGCAACCTCCTGCCCCTGCAGCCTCTGTTGGGACCAGGCCCCTCTCAGAGCACTGGGACCACCACCCTGAAGTGGCCGCGCCCACCCTGCAAGACATGGGGCTCAATATCTGAAGAGGTGAAAGGCCCAAGAGGAGAAGCAGGTTGGCAGCTGGAGATAAATGCCTTGAACTTGGATTTGGAGAATCCAAAGACTGAGTAGCTGGTTCCTAGCATGAGCTAGGGCAGTCACAGAGGGGTGGAGGTGGTGCCAAATTCAGAGACCCTTGGGATGAGGATGGAGCTGACTCTGTTCCTGGTGGGGGGCCTGGTGGCTGCAGGTGCCACAGCCCCCGGTGGGCAGTGCAGCTGAAGGGGTGGGATGGCGGAGGAGGAGGCATTCAGTCCTGGAATTCCAAGCGTGGAGGCCTGAGGGCCTTCCAGAGAGCCGATGTCCAGATCTAGGATCTGGAACGCATATGGAGCTGCCAGCAGGGATTTCCCTGATGGTGGCACACTTGGACAAACTGTGCCAGGGTGGAGGCTGTGAGGACCGTGGTCCCTTGATGTTGAGCCGTCAGCACCCCACTTGCCAACCTCTCACTTCCTCTACATTCACAGCGAAATCCCGGGGAATCCTCCCTTCTGTTGGGACCTGTGGGTGTCTGTGTTTTGTTCTGAAGTTCACAGTAAATATTTTCATTAAGCGATCTGCCAGGCTCTCCATTGTATCCCGCCATCTGGCTGCTGAGAGCTGGGGAGCGGCAGTGTGGAGGTAACTCAGGGCCAGTTTCCCTCCCCTCAGCTGACCGCAGCGGAGAGGGTGTTTGGTGCCCTGGAGGCTGAGGCCGGCTTTAGGGACCCGCCTGCCATGACCACGTGCAGGACCTCCCCGGGGCAGGGCCGTCAACCCCGGGCCCCAGGGGCCTGCTTCCTGAAGAAGCCGCGTGTGTTCCTGGGCCTGGGCGGGCGTCAGAAGCCACCTGGAGCACGGTGCATAGGGAGCAAGGGTTGCAGAGGAGTGGAGGCCGTTCAGCCACTGTAGGGGTGCAGAGCAGGCCCGGGGTGTTGGGGCTTCCTGTGTGGGGGCTACAGACGCAGGCCCCAGGTCCTGCTGCAAGGAGCTCCCCATCGCCCTGCGTGGCCCCCGGGTTTGGGCCTCGTCTCACAGTGGCCTCGACACTTGTGCAGGCACCCTTACCTCCAAGGACTGAGATCCTTCCAAGCATCTGTGAGGAACTGAACCAGAGCCTGGCCCCTTTCTCTCGGCCACATACCTTAAATCCACAGTGGACTTCCTCTACCCCAGATACCCTGCTGCTGCTGCTGCTGCTGCTAAGTCACTTCAGTCATGTCTGACTCTGTGCGACCCCATAGATGGCAGCCCACCAGGCTCCCCCGTCCCTGGGACTCTCCAGGCAGGAACACTGGAGTGGGTTGCCATTTCCTTCTCCAGTGACTGAAAGGAAAAAGTGAAAGTGAAGTTGCTCAGTCGTGTCTGACTCAGCGACCCCATGGACTGCAGCCTACCACACTCCTCCGTCCATAGGGTTTTCCAGGCAAGAGTACTGGAGTGGGGTGCCATTGCCTTCTCCGCAGCTGCCCTGGGGTCTCTCTAAAAATAGGAGGTGCAACAAAGCAGTACTATCTGAGGCCAACAGCCTGATGCTGGTCTGGTTATCAAACCAAAAGGCGGTATCTAGCTTAGGCCTGTGTGTGTGTGTGTGTTGGGGGGGACATGTTAGGACTCTTGTGGTTTCAAGACAGAAATCCAAATGAACCAACTCAAAGAGCTGGAGAGTCTAGGGATCTATCAGCTTCAGGTACGGCTGAAATTAGGACCTAAAGGGCGTCACCTGTTCCCTTCCTGTCCCAGCTCTGCTTCTCCTGGAAGGAGGTGGTGCCCAGCAGCCGCTGGCCTACTTTGTCCGCCTCAGCACCCTCAGCAGAGACAAAGGAGGACATGTCTTCCCAGAGACCCTAACGGATCCTTGGCACGGGGGTTCACTGGCCTGCTTGGGCCGGGTGGCCACTCCTGGACCTGAGGATCCAGCAGCATTGAGGACTCCCGTTGAGGGCTGGGAGGACGTAGTGGGTCACCAAAGAAAAACCAGGGAGCAGCTCCCGGAGAAAGGCTGGGTTGCCACGCAGCACAGCTTGGTGGCTCCGTTCACCCCCAGCGGGGCGGGGGGACTGAGCAGGCCAGGTGGCTCGTGTCCACCACGAGGAGCACCGCTGGCCCATCTCTGGGAGGGCAGGCTCCAGGGGCAGCTCCTTCCCCATTCTCATGAGCTCCCATTCCCCCAGGAAAGTGCTAGAATGGTAAGAAGTCTGGACTCCAGGCATTCACCCATCTGCTAGCGCTGGTCTCAGACTCAGGGCAGCTGTTACAAATGTGGCCCTGGTGGATGAGTGCCGAGGCGCTGGTCGGGCCCCAGCCGCCCCCCTCCTCCCCTCCACCTGGAGTCATAACAGTGACACCGGACGGGCTGATCCTGCCAGAGATGCAAAAATGAATTCTGACTTGGTAATGAAGTTATAAAGGGCTAGGATGAAATAACCCTGACGAGCTGCTTTTAATAAAGCTCACCAGTGGGGCTCTGTGCTGATGGCCCCCATGGGGCTGAGCCTCTTTCTGTTCGCAGAGCCTCCAAAGATCCTGCTGGCTTCCAAACAGTGCTTTTGCCGTGTCCTAATTATGCTTCTGCGTAAACATATTTTATCTTAATGATCATACAGCTGCCCTGGGGTCTCTCTAAAAATAGGAGGTGCAACAAAGCAGTACTATCTGAGGCCAACAGCCTGATGCTGGTCTGGTTATCAAACCAAAAGGCGGTATCTAGCTTAGGCCTGTGTGTGTGTGTGTGTTGGGGGGGACATGTTAGGACTCTTGTGGTTTCAAGACAGAAATCCAAATGAACCAACTCAAAGAGCTGGAGAGTCTAGGGATCTATCAGCTTCAGGTACGGCTGAAATTAGGACCTAAAGGGCGTCACCTGTTCCCTTCCTGTCCCAGCTCTGCTTCTCCTGGAAGGAGGTGGTGCCCAGCAGCCGCTGGCCTACTTTGTCCGCCTCAGCACCCTCAGCAGAGACAAAGGAGGACATGTCTTCCCAGAGACCCTAACGGATCCTTGGCACGGGGGTTCACTGGCCTGCTTGGGCCGGGTGGCCACTCCTGGACCTGAGGATCCAGCAGCATTGAGGACTCCCGTTGAGGGCTGGGAGGACGTAGTGGGTCACCAAAGAAAAACCAGGGAGCAGCTCCCGGAGAAAGGCTGGGTTGCCACGCAGCACAGCTTGGTGGCTCCGTTCACCCCCAGCGGGGCGGGGGGACTGAGCAGGCCAGGTGGCTCGTGTCCACCACGAGGAGCACCGCTGGCCCATCTCTGGGAGGGCAGGCTCCAGGGGCAGCTCCTTCCCCATTCTCATGAGCTCCCATTCCCCCAGGAAAGTGCTAGAATGGTAAGAAGTCTGGACTCCAGGCATTCACCCATCTGCTAGCGCTGGTCTCAGACTCAGGGCAGCTGTTACAAATGTGGCCCTGGTGGATGAGTGCCGAGGCGCTGGTCGGGCCCCAGCCGCCCCCCTCCTCCCCTCCACCTGGAGTCATAACAGTGACACCGGACGGGCTGATCCTGCCAGAGATGCAAAAATGAATTCTGACTTGGTAATGAAGTTATAAAGGGCTAGGATGAAATACCCTGACGAGCTGCTTTTAATAAAGCTCACCAGTGGGGCTCTGTGCTGATGGCCCCCATGGGGCTGAGCCTCTTTCTGTTCGCAGAGCCTCCAAAGATCCTGCTGGCTTCCAAACAGTGCTTTTGCCGTGTCCTAATTATGCTTCTGCGTAAACATATTTTATCTTAATGATCATCTGTAGGGGAATTTACAGTCACAGAGGGCTTGTCTCTCCCCCGGATGGCCTCTCCTGGGCTGGTGGCACCGCTGTGCTCCCGTGCAGGCTGCTGGTGCTCAGGAGTCTAGGTGTGGCCTGTGGCCCCCGCAGGGGCTTGCCCTGGTTGCAGAAGCAGAGCTGGGCTGGAATCCTGGACCACGTCCAGCACCTGGTCAACACCTCAGTCTGCAGAGAGGCCTGTGCTTCTCAAGACTCACTTGTGACCTTGTTCGCAAGTTCCCCAGAAAGGGCCTTGTCACTTCCCAGAGAAATGGAAGCCAGACCAACCGTGACCCCAGGCTGCCCCATTCATCTCCTCCAGGAGCCTTTACCCACTGGGGGCAGTGCCCCCCTCTCCTTGCATGCTAGGTGTGTGCTGGCCTTTTGTTTTAATTTAATCATCTTTGATATTCATTTATGCTTATATATTTTTTTAATGGCTGAGCAAATAATAAAACAGTAAATAAAATTAGTAGACGACAGGTCAGCAATTCAAAACTGGATGATTTGGTAAGTGGCAGAAGCGGAACAGGTGTGGACGTCCTGGAAATCTGGCAATCCTTACTCGATGATTGGAAGAGCCTGTTAACTCAGTACTTTCACTCTTGAGTCTACATCCTAAGCACCGGGTGTCCTTAGGACATCCCAGGCCCCTGCTTGAACTGACCCTTGCCCTGGGGGCTCTTTTCCCTCCCCTGGACTGGGCACACAGGGGGTCACAGTCCTACAGATCTCTCAGGAGGAAACTGGACGCTGTTCATGGCAACGTGGCTTGGGTAGGCTGGGGAGAGTTGGCAGAAACCTGGGTGTCATCAGTGGACGAGAGGGCAAATCTGGCAGCTGCATTCCACACAGGCTTGAAGTTTGACATTCACACAGACAGATCTTAGGGTGGTGAGTGCAGAAAGAAACAGGATGAGACACAGCGTGGCACCATTTGTCAGTTAAAAACACAGTCAAAGGGCAGCATTGATTTTGCAAAAATACACCCTATCAAAAGGCTGCCCTTTGATTATCTTAGAATGGTGCTCATTGCAAGGGGAAAGGAGAGAAAGCTGGTTGTGGAGATATGTCTTTTTTTTTTTTTTTAAATGGTGTTGGGACCACTGTTTAGATAAAGGAGGAAAAAATCAAATCGTGGCTTCACACCTAAGCAGGAACCAGTTCCAGTCCAATTGGTGACCGGGGATGATGAAAGTGAAGTCATAAAGGTGCTAGAAGAAAGTTCAGCTAAACGCTTTCTTGAGTGAGTGAGTGAATTCGCTCAGTCGTGTCCGACTCTTTGCGACCCCATGGACTGTAGCCTACCAGGCTCCTCTGTCCATGGGATTTTCCAGGCAATAGTACTAGAGTGGATTGCCATTTCCTTCTCCAGGGGATCTTCCCAATCCAAGGTTCGAACCCGGGTCTCCTGCATTGTAGGCAGACGCTTCACCGTCTGAGCCACCAGGGAAGTCCAAAGGCTTTCTTATGATCCCTTTACTAGGCAGGCTGTGAACTCTAATGCCAGGGCACCTTCCGGGTTCCCCCAGGACTGCCTGTTGCTCATGAGCAGCTTCCACACCCCTGGCCTCTGCTGGACAAGCACGTGGGTGGAGGTCCTCATGAGGATGAGAACTAATCAGTCTCTCTGCCCCAGTGTTTAGGAACCCCTGAAGCTCAAATCTCTACTACCTCCCTGCAGAGCAGAAACTGTCACGTGTGAAGAAGGGGAGAATGGCACTCAGGGAATAGACCGAGGTCAGAGGCCAGCCCGGCTCTCCTTCTGCAAACAGTGCAGACTCCTGCAGGGGTGGTGGGCCTCGCCCAGAGCCCTGGGCACCACCTGCTCAGTGGAGGTCATCTGTGGGAAAGTTATCTTCTCCATTTGTTTTCCTGTGTCTAATGCTTGTTTGAAAGTGAAAAAGTCACTCAGTCATGTCCAACTCTTTGCGACCCGGTGGACCATACAGTCCACGGAATTCTCCAGGCCAGACTCCTGGAGTGGGTAGCCTATGCCTTCTCCAGCACATCTTTCTGACCCAGGAATAGAACTGGACTCCTGCATTGCAGGCAGATTCTTTACCAGCTGAGCTACTGCTGGTTTGGGAAGTCTAAGGCCTTTCTTGCAGCCATGAAATTAAAAGATGCTTACTCCTTGGAAGGAAAGTTATGACCAACCTAGATAGCATATTCAAAAGCAGAGACATTACTTTGCCAACAAAGGTCCATCTAGTCAAGGCTGTGGTTTTTCCAGTGGTCATGTATGGATGTGAGAGTTGGATTGTGAAGAAAGTTGAGCACTGAAGAACTGATGCTTTTGAACTGTGGTGTTGGAGAAGACTCTTGAGAGTCCCTTGGACTGCAAGGAGATCCAACCAGTCCATTCTAAAGGAGATCAGTCCTGGGTGTTCATTGGAAGGACTGATGCTAAAGCTGAAACTCCAGTACTTTGGGCACCTCATGCAAAGAGTTGACTCATTGGAAAAGACCCTGATGCTGGGAGGGATTGGGGGCAGGAGGAGAAGGGGATGACCGAGGATGAGATGGCTGGATGGCATCACTGACTTGATGGACATGAGTTTGGGTGAACTCCAAGAGTTGGTGATGGACAGGGAGGCCTGGCTTGCTACGATTCATGGAGTCACAAAGAGTCGGACACGACTGAGTGACTGAACTGAACTGAACTGAACTGAAAGCGATTCTGCTTCCGGTTCTTTTGATTTCTCCTGTAACTGCTCCCTCTGACCCTCTCTTATTCTCTGTGAAAGTCTGTAGAATCTCATTGGTGTTCTGAAATTTCATGATGACATGCCTTGGTGCTGCTGTGTTTTCATCTACTGTGTTGGGTGCTCCCTGGGTCCTTTCAGTCTGGGAGCACCTTTTAGTTGTAGGAATTTTCCTGAATAATTTCATTAGTTGTTTCCTCTCTGTTTTCCTTTCTTTATGGAGTTTCTAGTATATGGACGATACACCTTTGATCGGGTCCTCCAATTTTCTTATCTCTTTTTCCTGATGGTTCAAGCCTTTCGGTCTTACTGCTTTCCTTTCTGGGAGATTCTCAACTTTGTCTTCATAATCCTTTCACTGAATTTATCTTTTCTGCTGAAAAGTGTTTACTTCCAAAGAATCCTTGTGATTGTTCTCATTTTGTTCTTGTTCAGTGGATGCAGTATTTCTAGCTCTCAGGGGTCACTAATAATAGGGTTCCCCACTTTCCTAGGTAGCCTCTGTTGCTTCCATTCTCCCCGTTTTGATTGCTGTGCTTTTTTTTGATCTCCATCTATGGAGTCTGGGGCTTACCCTGGAGAGCTGGAGGTCCTTGGCTGGCTGCTCATGTGTAAGCCTGGGCAAGAAAAGAGGTGACTGGGAGCTCCGTGCAGGAAGTAGGGGAGCCGTGGACAGCAATATTGCCTTTCGGTCTTTGGTCTTCCCTCGAGAAGCCTCCTTGCAGCTTCCTGCCTGAGGGATAAATGCTTGACTACCAGCATTCTGGGAGTGGATTGTGGAAGTAGGCTGGTACTCAGCATTCGTTTCCTCCTCCTTTTTAGCACGGTACCTATGCTCTCAACTACACCCGGTGCCTGCAGCCCAGAAATTTTCTTGAGAGAGAATGAGTTTCCAGATCAATGCAGTGTTAGTTACTGGGCCGTTACTAGGCTGCAGGTTGTGAGAAGGGGGTTTGGCATTAGCCATCAACTAGTCTTTATTTCAATCCACTCATCATCCCACTTCCAGAGGTACTTGGTGCCTTTGGAGGACTCTGTAATGCAAACTGGAAGCGTCTGGCCAGCTTCTCAGATATACTAAGTCCATTGCCATGTGGCCATCTGCTTTCCAGCCTACAATAATTCTGTTATTTTTTTTCCTCTCCTGCTCTCCCTGTCCTTGTTTGCCTGTGATTTAAGAAAAAAAAATCATCCCTTTACTAAAATTATAATGGGGTTCCAAGGAGGAGAAAATTGGATGTATGTGTTTAATGTACCATTTTTACCTAAGGTCCCGTCTATGCTTAGATTTGTGTTTAGACTTCGTATTCAGTTCCATGATCTATGTTTCATAACACTCATACCACTATGATCTAATTAACATTATTTGGTAATGTGTTCTGAGATTTTGAAAGGTAAATATTCCCTTGTTATTATTCCTTTTTAATATTTTTCCCAGCTAATCTCCCATATGTAGTCTTCCAGTTGAACTTTGGAACTATATTGTTAGATTTTAGCAGTTTTTTAAAAATGGAGGTTGTGTTAAATTTATAGATTAATTTGGAAGAGAAGCAGCTTGCAGCCGAGGATAGTGTCACTGTGTCTCCAGTTACTGAGGTTGCCTTATGCTTTTTGAGAGAGTTTTGACTATATTGTATTACTCTTTGTGTCATCTTTCTACATTCCGTATTTTTGTTTATACCTAGATATTTGGTGGGGTTTATTCTTACAGTCGGTAAGCCTCTTTTCCCATTCTGTTTCCTAGCTGATATCTGTTACGTACAAGAAAGTTATTGACGTTTGCGTACTGACTATATGGAGGATGAGAATTAACTGTTCTTGTAGGTTTCTGTAAAATCTTCTGAGCTTGTCTTTGCCTGCCTTTTTAATTTTTTTTCATTTTTTTCTAAGGTTTATTCAAGTTCTCTACTTGAGCCAACAATTAGAATGTACGTTCTCTATTTAGTCTAGGCTTACTAGAGCTGTGTTTTTAACTTCTGGTGTTTAGGGTTTGAGGGCCTTCCTTCTTGTTTTCTTTGGTTTTGCTCTATGATAGCAGCTGTGGGCATGATTTTTGAGTTTCCCTTTCGTCCTAATGTAGGTGAAATTTGGAACTTGTGCTTGAATGGCACACATTCTCTGGTTGTTGAGCTTAAACATTAGGTGGTTTTAGTAATTCAGATCTTCTACAGTAATTCAGGGCGTCCCTGGTGGGGTAGTGGTAAAGAATCTGCTTGCAATACAGGAGACAAGAGATGCGAGTTTGACTCCTGGGTTGGGAAGATCCCCGAGAGGAGGGCATGGCAACCCACTTCAGTATTCTTGTCAGGAAAATCCCATGGATAGCCTGGCGGGCTGCAGTCGATGGGGTCACAAAGAGCCAGACCTGACTGAGCACGCACAGCGATTCAGATCCTGTCTAATGTTTCAGCTGATTCATCTGGTGTTTCCCGGAGTAAATATATTAAAATGCACATAGAACTGTAGCTTTGCCTGTTTCTCCTGTATCAGGTTGAAGCTCTGTGAGGTGAATGAAATTTCCTATCTTTTATATCTTTTCAATGAATTGTTCATCAGTTTGTCCCTTTAATGTCAGATTATATTTTATCTCATAAATATCATTGTGCCTGGTTCTGTTTTGTTGGCAATTACTCTCTCTTCACCCCATTTGTTTTAACTTCTCCTGGGTAATTTTGTTTCAGTTACACCTTGTATAAGTAATTTACAGCAGGATCTTGTGCCAGCTTATGCTCGTTTGCCGGTCGCCTCACTTTTGCTCTTGCTGCCCGCTCCCCTATCCCAAGCCTGGGCTTCCTGGCCCTCCTTCTGCCCCGCTCCCAGAGGCACCCCCCCCCCCCGCCCCACTGCTGGGTCTGTGCTTCCTCCCATTGTGTCTCTGTGGTGGCTCCCTGTGGTACCTGGGTACCTGTGTGTATCTGTGGGGCACCAAGGCATACAAGACACTTGGCCCCTATCTTCCGAGGGGGCCTCCTTCAAGTGCAGTGGACAGGTAATGCCTGAGCAAATTCATAAATGAGATCCAAACTGCAAACAGTGGTACATCCCATGAAGGAGGAAACCAGGATGCTGTCACAGAGACACTGGGGGAAGAGAGAGCCTATTTTAATTTAGGATGAAACAAGGCAAGTCCCCCTGAGGAGGGGACAATTCAGCTGACACCTGGAGGATGAGAGGGAATAGGTCCAGTGAGGAATGAGGGGAAGATCATTTCCTGGAGAAGGGACAGCAGTCTTCCCCATCACTGGGCAGTGGCTTCTCAAGGCTCTGTGCCCCTTCCTCCTCTTGTAGGTGTGTCCTTGGGGGAGGCAGATGGGGACCACGTCCAGTGCAGGAGGCAGAGGCCTGTGAGCTCTGTTCCCTGTGGACCTTTTGGGGGGCTCCTGCTGGACCTGATAGGAAGGCTAAATCTGGGCAGGAGCAGCAGCAGCAGAAAGGGCATCCCAGGAGAGACGAGGGGTTTGCACAGGGCCAGCCAGCATCCAGGCCCCTTGAGCCCACACCTGCTGCATGGCACTCCCACGGCGCTTATAGACCCAGGTCCCTGGGATTGCTCTTCTCTGCACTAAACACACTCGCTTGCTTCTCCCAATTTCGGTTTCCCCACACCATCTCTTGCTGCTGGTGAGATACACAGGCCACTCTGGGGCTCATCAACAACTTTGGATGCTGTGACTTGAGCCAGGTCCCGGCCCCTCCTCTGTGGTGCGACTTGTCTGCATTGCTTTGTCTTCCTGAGGCTCCTTGATGCTAAAATGAGACAGTAATGAGGATGGTGAGGAGCCTCCTACTTGCTGAAGGTTGGACGGCTGGATTCTAGTGGAGGTTTATCACTCTGAAGGGCTGTGCACATGCCCCAGCATGCCAGGCTGCAGGGGCAGCGGGAGCCGGGCAGGGTCCTGTGATCCAGGCACTGTGGGTGAACTTGTCTTCTGTGACCCGCTTGCTCCCCTGGAGGGCAGGTACTTCAGGGTTTCCTGGATGCAATTCTGCGTCCCCTTCTTCTGTGCTGTCCACAGACTGCTATTGATTCTTTGAGGGATTTTGTCTGCCCTCTTGTAGAGATGCTCAAATGAAGGAAGCTCTTGGAGGCTTCCCCTTGTATCATCCTTTGCCTGAGATATGAGCTCACCAGAAGGGTGCCCCCAGCACAGAGAATGCCAGAAACTAAAAGCCTGTGGTTGACAGTGGACAGGTAATGCCTGAGCAAATTCATAAATGAGATCCAAACTGCAAACAGTGGTACATCCCATGAAGGAGGAAACCAGGATGCTGTCACAGAGACACTGGGGGAAGAGAGAGCCTATTTTAATTTAGGATGAAACAAGGCAAGTCCCCCTGAGGAGGGGACAATTCAGCTGACACCTGGAGGATGAGAGGGAATAGGTCCAGTGAGGAATGAGGGGAAGATCATTTCCTGGAGAAGGGACAGCAGTCTTCCCCATCACTGGGCAGTGGCTTCTCAAGGCTCTGTGCCCCTTCCTCCTCTTGTAGGTGTGTCCTTGGGGGAGGCAGATGGGGACCACGTCCAGTGCAGGAGGCAGAGGCCTGTGAGCTCTGTTCCCTGTGGACCTTTTGGGGGGCTCCTGCTGGACCTGATAGGAAGGCTAAATCTGGGCAGGAGCAGCAGCAGCAGAAAGGGCATCCCAGGAGAGACGAGGGGTTTGCACAGGGCCAGCCAGCATCCAGGCCCCTTGAGCCCACACCTGCTGCATGGCACTCCCACGGCGCTTATAGACCCAGGTCCCTGGGATGCTCTTCTCTGCACTAAACACACTCGCTTGCTTCTCCCAATTTCGGTTTCCCCACACCATCTCTTGCTGCTGGTGAGATACACAGGCCACTCTGGGGCTCATCAACAACTTTGGATGCTGTGACTTGAGCCAGGTCCCGGCCCCTCCTCTGTGGTGCGACTTGTCTGCATTGCTTTGTCTTCCTGAGGCTCCTTGATGCTAAAATGAGACAGTAATGAGGATGGTGAGGAGCCTCCTACTTGCTGAAGGTTGGACGGCTGGATTCTAGTGGAGGTTTATCACTCTGAAGGGCTGTGCACATGCCCCAGCATGCCAGGCTGCAGGGGCAGCGGGAGCCGGGCAGGGTCCTGTGATCCAGGCACTGTGGGTGAACTTGTCTTCTGTGACCCGCTTGCTCCCCTGGAGGGCAGGTACTTCAGGGTTTCCTGGATGCAATTCTGCGTCCCCTTCTTCTGTGCTGTCCACAGACTGCTATTGATTCTTTGAGGGATTTTGTCTGCCCTCTTGTAGAGATGCTCAAATGAAGGAAGCTCTTGGAGGCTTCCCCTTGTATCATCCTTTGCCTGAGATATGAGCTCACCAGAAGGGTGCCCCCAGCACAGAGAATGCCAGAAACTAAAAGCCTGTGGTTGCCCATTGCAAAGACAGGGTCCTGCCACAGACACCTCCACTCAGGGGAGCCTGGGCCTGCTGGAGTTCAGTCTGCTCCCGTCTGCTGTGGATCAGCCCCCCAGAGGGACTGGTGACTTCTTCCCGTGTGGGAGGCGGTGCGCAGAGGTGGCTGTGTCAGGAGCTGGGACAGATTGTCTACTGTCCTCGGCAGGAGATGGGCAGTGTGGACTGCTCAGTGTCCAGGCCCGGCCAGAAATGAGGGGTCAGGCTCAGGGCTGGGTAAGCTCTGGGTCACTGAGGCTTGGCCACTTAGGAGCATGCAGGAGCTGCTGGGGGAGGCGGGAGGGAGATGGAGAGAAGCCAGGGCCTGTAGACCAGACAGGCAGCCCTGTGCAGGCAGACAGGCCCTAGGCTGGGCGTGGTTGCAAGTAACCAAGAACAACCCACTGAAGACCTGAGTGAGACTCTCAACCCGAGGGGCAGGCCTGCCAGGACCCGGCACCAGGGCACAGCTGGGATCTCCACGTGGCCTAGCCTGTAGGGTTGCGCCCACTGTAGGGAAACTGGGAGACATCCAAGAATGAGGAAGTGGAGCATCAGCCTAGCTGCTGGATCCCATCAGCACTCACGTGGCCCTGGGTCTGGGGGCGGCTCCCTGTGCCCTACAAGGGCTGAGCAGGGCTGGGGCTCCCAGGGACTGACTGCAGGGCAGGGCTGCCACCTTCAAATTGCTTGGGGCCCCCTGTTTGCTTCCCTTCATCTGCCCTTTCCTTTGGATTCAAGCACATCTCTACAGGGGCTGGGTCTTGGGGGTGGTTCTAGGACATAATGTCCAAGTCATTCTCCAACATTATCATGATTGAGATAAAAATGATAAGAACAATTATGCTTGTGGTGAAATTAATGTTTCTAGTGCATTCTTAGGACACATTGCTGTCTGTATGGACCTGTAACATGCTGTTTAGTTAAAACAGAGTTTGCTTAACAGAAGCAACTATAAGATGTCCCCCAACCAGCATGTCCTGATGGCAGCCCCAAGCCCTCCTTAGAGAATGTCAGGAGTCCCAGCACAGTGGTTTCATGGTTCAGGGTCTGGGGCCCGCGCTGAGGCCTGCAGAGAGGACAGCGGGCCAGGAGGACTGGGGACCCAGACCTCGGTGCCGTGTCCCAGGCGTAGCCATTACTCCACAGCACAGTGTGAACCACCCCCCTCCATCCATCTACAGTGGCTCCGTTCCCTAATTTCTTAGACAAGCTGGCTATTCTAGATTTTTAACATGAAATCTCGAAATTTGAAATAGTGTTGACCAAATGCGGTATTTAAAAAAACACACAGCCCTAACAAGCAACTCCATGGTCTGGTTTTGCCCAGGGACCACCTGTCAGTGAACCCTGGGTTGACAGGGGCAGAGGGTAACTCCAGCCTCTTCCTCAGGAAGAGTTCTTTTTTATGAAGATTATCATCTTTCTGCTTCCCAAGGTGGTTCTGAAGGTGAACTGTCCCTGCTTGTTGAAAATGCAAAGAAATAAATGTGTAAAAATAGAGCAGCCATTCCTCACCCCCCGTCAGGTTTAAGTAGCCGATGTCTCCCCTGGGAGCAGCAAGGATGGCCCTGAATCATCTCCAGACAGCCCAGCAGAGAGGCTAGCTCTGCACAGGCGCCGGCCCTGGAGCGGCCCTTGGCAGTGCCTGCCGTGTGTGTGTGTGTGTGTGTGTGTGTGTGTGGAGTGTGTGTGCATGAGTGTGTGTGCGTGTATATGCAGTGTGTGTGTGCCTGTACATATGAGGGGACACGGGGGACTACAGGGCTGTGGCAGGGACACAAGGGCCCAGTGAAGTGCAGGAATGCCGTAGACCCTCAGCCCAGCCCACCTTACTCCTCTTCTCTGGGAAGCCCTTCCCCGTCCACTGCTCCTTCGCCTCCACTTCTTGGTCTGTCAGTGACCAGGTGGCAGGTTTGTGCCCAAAAGCTAACAGACAGCAGGTGTAAAGAAGAGAGTTTCTGCCTGGCTGGGGCAGGGGTGCGGGGGGAGGGGCCCTGTCAGTCTTCCTGTCTGTAAAGTGGAGTCAGTAACGCCCATCAAAGAGGCCTTTTGTCAGCACTGGATAAGGACAATAAGCAGAGGGCCTGCTGGTGGAGCAGGACCTTGGTGACAGGCTGCCTTGCTGTGCCTCCAAGAGGAGACAGTAGACAACAGTCTAGGGGATGAGTGAGAATTGTTCTGGAAGACTCTTTGGCAATGTCATGATAACCTGATGTCCTAGGCCCTTCCCAGGGCAAGAGTTGCTGAGACACACCTGCTTCTCCCCTCACCAGGAATGCCGTGGAGGGGGATACCCTGGGGTCAGGGGGCCTGGAGCGGACACAGAGATCCATGCAGGGGTGTGAGGGGCTTCCAGGGACGTTGGCACTGGTTCTTACTGGGCAGAGTGGTCTGTGGCTGCTAGCAATGCTGAAGGTCAGTCCAGCCAACTCAGCTGCAGCCCTGAGAGGTGGGGGCAGCGTCTCTGGCCCTTGGGGGGCTCCAGGCCCAGTGGGAAAGTGGAAGGAATGGAGACATGCCTCAGTTCTGCAGAAGATGCAGTGACGCCCCGGGGTCCTGGCCTGATGGGACGCAGCCCCCGGCCCCTCAGCACGGCCCCAGGCCCCGGACGGGCTGCCCCGCTCTGAGCCCCGTGTTAGTCTGTGGGGGCTGGAGTGAGCCCTGGCCGGCAGACTGGGGGGTAGCTGCCATGTGAGGGCTCATCCCGGGCTCTGCATGACTATCAGGCAGCCTCTCGTCTCCTCAGCACCTGGCACCAGGGGCAGGCACAGGTCTGGGCAGGGGAAGGGTACCCACGGGCTGGTCCCAGCCCAGGAGGGAGTAGGCAGACTGGGCTGAGAGAGGAGGGACTTTGCTTCAGCCAGAGACTGAGCCAAGAGCCCCAGAGGGGGGCTGTCCGGAAAGAGTCTGGGAAACATATACCACCTGGGCTGGGCCTCAATTTCCCCGGTTATAAATGGGCTGGTAAACTTGGGGGACCAGCCCTTAGGCACTGGGCGAGTATGTGAATGGGTGAAAAGAGCTGGCTCTGTCTACCCAGGCTCTCTCCTCTCTGTTCATCACTGGGTGCCAGGCCCAGCCTCAGGGATGGCCGAGCTGTGGGTTTCTGCGCTACCGGGTCTGAGCTGACTTGTCCATCACAACTGCGCTGTCTGAACCTCAGTTTGCTCCTCTGTGAAATGGGGACAGAGTTGCCCTGGGTTCCAGTGCTCTGATGATGGCAGGCTGATGGCCACACTGGCATCTTGCAGGGGCCGAGTTGCATCTGAGTGGGTTTTTTCTGGCTGCAGTGGCCTTGTTGAGCCTGGACTGCTGCTCCAGGCTGTGTCCTCTCTCTCCTTCCAGGGGTCTCCCCAGACAGCCTGGACAGCCTCAGCCGAGCGCTGGGTGTTCTGGAGGAGCGAGTCAACAGCTCCAGGAGGAGGGTGCGCAGGCATGCTGCCGACGACGACTACAACATCGAGGTCCTGCTGGGCGTGGACGACTCTGTGGTCCAGTTCCACGGGAAGGAGCACGTGCAGAAGTACCTGCTCACCCTCATGAACATCGTGAGTGGGGGTGCGGTGGTGGGGGAGGCTGGGGGCGTAGGTGGGCCAGGGCGTCTCTGCTTGCCAGTTTCCTGGTGGAGCTGGGTGCGAGTGAAATGGTCACAGGGAGGCTCTGGGTCTACAGGTAAGAAGAGGTGACCCTCCTGTCAACCTTGTTTAGCCTGACTTTTCTTATCTGCAAATGTTGACAGGGATTCTGACTTGGCAAAGCCATTTATATGCTAAGGCCATTTTCTAGAACTCACCATTTGTATACTAGGGTTCTTAATTTTTCATAATACCCACATTGTGAAGGCTATGTGTTTTCCTATAAATCAACTGATTTTTTAATAGCTTAAAATTATTTCCAAAGGCAGCCTTACTTTATTGTAAACTGAAAGTCCCTCGGTCCTGTCCGACTCTTTGCAACCCCATGGACTATACAGTCCATGGAATTCTCCAGGCCAGAATACTGGAGTGGGTAGCTGTTCCCTTCTCCAGGAAATCTTCCCAGCCCAGGGATCCAGCCTAGAGATCAAACCCAGGTCTCCCACATCGCAGGCAGATTCTTTATCAGCTGAGCCACCAGGGAAGCCGAAGAATCCTGGAGAGGGTAGCCTATCCCTTCTCCAGCAGATCTTCCCGACCCAGGAATCACTGGGGTCTCCTGCATTGCAGGTGGATTCTTTACCAGCTGAACTAGCAGGGAAGCCCAGTTTATTGTCAAGGTAATCTAAAACTAAAATGCAAGGTGATAAGGGGATGACAGAGGATGAAATGGTTGGATGGCATCACCAACTCAGTGGACCTGAATTTGAGAAAACTCGGGGAGATAGTAAAGGTCAGGGAAGCCTGGGGTGCCACAGTCCATGGGGTCGCAAAGAGTCGGACACTGAGTGACTGAACAACAGTTTCAGCCCCAGCTGGACAGCTCTGCTTTCTGCTCTGCCGAAAGGAGATTAGCGTGTGTCAGAGAGGAGGACAGAGAATAACACCCGTCCGAGGTTTCTCTTGAGGTTGTCTGAAGAACTAAAGACTGAAGAGAGGATCGGTGTCTCCCTGTGAGGCCGGGCTCCTTAACTGAGCGACTGTGTGCCACCCAGCCCCCCCAGGGGGAGGCTGGGGGCGTAGGTGGGCCAGGGCGTCTCTGCTTGCCAGTTTCCTGGTGGAGCTGGGTGCGAGTGAAATGGTCACAGGGAGGCTCTGGGTCTACAGGTAAGAAGAGGTGACCCTCCTGTCAACCTTGTTTAGCCTGACTTTTCTTATCTGCAAATGTTGACAGGGATTCTGACTTGGCAAAGCCATTTATATGCTAAGGCCATTTTCTAGAACTCACCATTTGTATACTAGGGTTCTTAATTTTTCATAATACCCACATTGTGAAGGCTATGTGTTTTCCTATAAATCAACTGATTTTTTAATAGCTTAAAATTATTTCCAAAGGCAGCCTTACTTTATTGTAAACTGAAAGTCCCTCGGTCCTGTCCGACTCTTTGCAACCCCATGGACTATACAGTCCATGGAATTCTCCAGGCCAGAATACTGGAGTGGGTAGCTGTTCCCTTCTCCAGGAAATCTTCCCAGCCCAGGGATCCAGCCTAGAGATCAAACCCAGGTCTCCCACATCGCAGGCAGATTCTTTATCAGCTGAGCCACCAGGGAAGCCGAAGAATCCTGGAGAGGGTAGCCTATCCCTTCTCCAGCAGATCTTCCCGACCCAGGAATCACTGGGGTCTCCTGCATTGCAGGTGGATTCTTTACCAGCTGAGCTAGCAGGGAAGCCCAGTTTATTGTCAAGGTAATCTAAAACTAAAATGCAAGGTGATAAGGGGATGACAGAGGATGAAATGGTTGGATGGCATCACCAACTCAGTGGACCTGAATTGAGAAAACTCGGGGAGATAGTAAAGGTCAGGGAAGCCTGGGGTGCCACAGTCCATGGGGTCGCAAAGAGTCGGACACTGAGTGACTGAACAACAGTTTCAGCCCCAGCTGGACAGCTCTGCTTTCTGCTCTGCCGAAAGGAGATTAGCGTGTGTCAGAGAGGAGGACAGAGAATAACACCCGTCCGAGGTTTCTCTTGAGGTTGTCTGAAGAACTAAAGACTGAAGAGAGGATCGGTGTCTCCCTGTGAGGCCGGGCTCCTTAACTGAGCGACTGTGTGCCACCCAGCCCCCCCGTGGCATCACCGCGCACCTGCCCCACCGCTCTCCTGACAGGTCACGCCGTCCCGCCTCCCTGCATGCCGCCCCTGCCACCCCAGAAGGTGCAGAATTCTGACCTTGCAGAGAGTGCAGCCCTGCCTGCCCTGAGTGGCGCAGAGGTCCTGCCCCTCACGGCCTGGCGCCTCCGCTGAGCCCCGCTGGGAGGATAGGAGGGGCCTGTGTCCGTGGGAGGAGTGGATTTGCAGGGGGCTGGAGGCAACCAGGGAAGTCTCGGGGTGGGGAATCCTAAAGCAGCAGGGCTGTGCGCCCCAGCCTGTCCGCTCCGCTCTGCTCTGCTTCCTGGGCCACAGTGAGCCCCTGGGGACTCAGCTGGCCCGTGGGCAAGACCCTGCTCCCAGAGCCCCAGTGAAGAGATAGGTCAGGAGCAAGAGGGACGATATGAGTGAGCCGGTCACGGGGACCAGGAGGCCCCTGCCTGCCTGCCTGCCTCTCTTCCTCTCCACCTGCCTTAAGTAAGTCACTGACTCTGGAATGCAGCCACCTCATCTGCAAAGCGGGCTGACAGCTGTTACATTTGCAGATATTACTTTACATTGGAGAGTGTTGTCACACTTAATCTCACTTACTTTTGAAAATTACCTTCAATGTAATAATAATAATACCATGGTGGCTACAAATAGGAGCTCTTTTTTGAAAACTATCAAATCTGTTATAATATTGCTTCTGTTGTTTCTGTTCTGTTTTTTGGCTGAGAGGCATGTGGGGTCTTAATTTCCCTACCAGGGATTGAACCTGCCCAGCCCCCTGCATTGGAAGGGAGAGTTTTAACTATTTGACTGCCGGGAAAGCTCCAAATATCGAGATCTTAATGTGTGATTCTGTGTGGCAGGCTTGTACCAGTCACTCATCATGCATATCTTTGGGAATCTTCAGACTATAACATCGGTAGAATATAAAATCTTATCTGCCTTCACAATATATGTTTTTCCTCAAGCATTATACCGCTCTCCAACTCAGTGGCCAAAAGGACTGGTGTTAAGGAATTAAGAGTCCTGAATCCTGGTAAAGGAAAGCTACTCGTTTCCACTACTCATACCAACACTCGTGACACTAAGGACCAGAATTAGCATAGACCCCAGAGGCTAAGAGTTCAGTCTCACGGGACAGCCCCGCTTTAAGCGCTCATCTCAAGCCCCAGACATTTAGGATGTCAGCTGTACTTCTAACCAAGCAACCGCCAGCTCCTCAGGCTCAATAATTTGCGAGAATAGTTCCCGACTCCGGGAACCACTTTACTTCCTGTCGCTGGTTATTGCAAAGCACACAGCTGAGGAAAGCTGGGGGAGAGCCAGATGGAGGGATGCATGGTGGTGGGGGGGGCGGGGGGTGGCGCATGGAGCTTCCGTGGCCCCTCTGGGCGCACTTCCCTCCCAGCACCTCGATGTGCTCACCAACCGAGAAGCACCCCAAGCTCCATTGTTCAGAATTTAATGGAGATTGTGTCTTGTAGGCGTGATTGGTGGGAATCACTGGCCATGGATGGTGGTGGTAGTCTAGCCGCTAACTCGTGTCTGACTCCTGAGATCCCATGGACCACAGCCTGCCAGAATTCTCTGCCCATGGGATTTTCCCAGGCAGGAACACTGGAATCGGCTGCCATTCTCTTCTTCAGGGCGTCTTTTCTTCCCAACCCAGAGATCAAACCTGGGTCTCCTGCATTGCAGGAATATGCTTTGCTGACTGAGCCAAAGCCCATGGGTGACTGAACTCAGTCTCCAGCTCTTCTCTCTTCCCTGAAGGTGAGGATGGGGCTAAAAGTTTCAACTGTAATCATACCGCTGGTTCCTCTGGCTATCAGCCCAAACCCTGAATAATCTAAGGGCCCACCAAGAACGTCTTCATTAACATGAGCTCAGGTAGGGTTGAAAGGGGCTCACTATAAATAGCATAAGGTACTCCTGTCACCCCTATCATTGAGGAAATTACAAGGATTTTGTGCCAGGAATGAGGGGCAGAGCCCAGATATGTGTTTCTTATTATTTGCATCTGGATTGCTCTTGGCCCTTCCACTACCGGCTATGTCTCGGAGAATGGGCTTCAATCTTCTAAGCCGTGGTTTTCTCATCTTTAAAATGGGCAGTCATTTTAATCTTGAATTGTCAATGAAGATTAAATTAAATAAATGAAGATGAACCTGCTTTTCAGTCTCTAAATAAATGTGGTTTTTATTGTGATGGTGACGATATTTATTAATAGTTTAGCGATAGCAGGTTTAGAATTATTTTTAACAAGTCTGACAAGGACCCTGCAGTTGGAGTGTCTTCCTGAGGCTTGTGGACCAGCTCTGCCTTTTGCCTGGGGTGGAAACCTCCTCTGCCGCACACACCTTGTGCCCATGAAGTGCTGGGAGGAAGTCTAGAACCTTGTCTTGGTTTCAGCAGCTAACTTCAGTTTATTCATTTACACCCCCATGATCCAACTGAGCCTCGATTTGGGGTACAGGGATGGTTTGGTTAGTTTCTTGAAAAGCATGAGAAGTATAAAAATTCTACTGTTGAGACAAATTTTATTATAACAGAAAAGGGATTACAGGAGATGAATCAGAGGAGCCGGGAAAGAGTAACTGGGCCGTGTCTTGTTTCCCGGCTTGCATCCAGCAGGTGGTGCTTGTCCCAGGCTCGGGGGGTTGGTCCTGCAGAGGCAGAGGGCCTGGAAAACCTGGGTCTCCTGCATTGCAGGAATATGCTTTGCTGACTGAGCCAAAGCCCATGGGTGACTGAACTCAGTCTCCAGCTCTTCTCTCTTCCCTGAAGGTGAGGATGGGGCTAAAAGTTTCAACTGTAATCATACCGCTGGTTCCTCTGGCTATCAGCCCAAACCCTGAATAATCTAAGGGCCCACCAAGAACGTCTTCATTAACATGAGCTCAGGTAGGGTTGAAAGGGGCTCACTATAAATAGCATAAGGTACTCCTGTCACCCCTATCATTGAGGAAATTACAAGGATTTTGTGCCAGGAATGAGGGGCAGAGCCCAGATATGTGTTTCTTATTATTTGCATCTGGATTGCTCTTGGCCCTTCCACTACCGGCTATGTCTCGGAGAATGGGCTTCAATCTTCTAAGCCGTGGTTTTCTCATCTTTAAAATGGGCAGTCATTTTAATCTTGAATTGTCAATGAAGATTAAATTAAATAAATGAAGATGAACCTGCTTTTCAGTCTCTAAATAAATGTGGTTTTTATTGTGATGGTGACGATATTTATTAATAGTTTAGCGATAGCAGGTTTAGAATTATTTTTAACAAGTCTGACAAGGACCCTGCAGTTGGAGTGTCTTCCTGAGGCTTGTGGACCAGCTCTGCCTTTTGCCTGGGGTGGAAACCTCCTCTGCCGCACACACCTTGTGCCCATGAAGTGCTGGGAGGAAGTCTAGAACCTTGTCTTGGTTTCAGCAGCTAACTTCAGTTTATTCATTTACACCCCCATGATCCAACTGAGCCTCGATTTGGGGTACAGGGATGGTTTGGTTAGTTTCTTGAAAAGCATGAGAAGTATAAAAATTCTACTGTTGAGACAAATTTTATTATAACAGAAAAGGGATTACAGGAGATGAATCAGAGGAGCCGGGAAAGAGTAACTGGGCCGTGTCTTGTTTCCCCGCTTGCATCCAGCAGGTGGTGCTTGTCCCAGGCTCGGGGGGTTGGTCCTGCAGAGGCAGAGGGCCTGGTGGACTCTCCTGGGCTCAGGGAGACACCGCAGCGAGAGGTGTCTGAGCCTCCACGCTGAGCTCCCACTGTTAGGGTACAGGGAGCTCACGGGAGATGAGGCACCCCGCTTGGGTCCTGTCTCGATTAAGTATTCTCACCTTATTGTGCCGCCAGCCATCACTACCACCCATCTCCAGAACGCTCTTCATCTTGCAGAACTGCCCCTCTGTACCTGCTAAGCAATAACTCCCCAGTGCCCCCTCTCTCCAGTCCTTGGGAGGCACCATTCCACTTCCTGCCTGCTGTGCCCTGCCTCTGAAATTGACCAGTAGTGCCCTGGGCAGCCGTGGGAGTGGGGGCCTTTAGACCCTGCAGGTGCTGGCCCCCCGGGATCTGCAGCCAGAGCCCCCTGGGCCCCACAAGGCCGGGCCAGGGTAGGTCTCCCTCTTCCTGGAGCTGCACAGCTCATCAGGAGGCTGCCCAGCGCCTGGAGCCAGAGCGGGGCTGCGGAAGACAGGAGGCCGGCCCAGAGTGGAAACGGCCAGGACGGGGGCAGAAGTGTTCCCAGCGCCCCAGGCTTGGGGCTGGCCCTGGGCGAGCAGCCTGTTCCCTGAGGAAGGTCGTAGAGGCTCTGGGAGGAGGGTCTGGCGGGGGTCTGGTGGCAAGATCCTGGGAACTGTGGGCTCCGAGGAGCAACAAGGCCGAGCGGGGCCAGTGTCGGTGCGGCTCAGCCCCGGCAGCGCTAAACCAGCTTGGGGTCCCTCATCGCTCAGTGACTCTGCTTGCAGGGCTCCCTCTGGGATCTCACTGTGGCAGAGCCTGGGCTGGGACACGGGCCCTGCTGTGATGCACACATTCCAGGTTCATCAAGTAATCACGCGCTCCCCTCCCTTCCAGTTCCCAGCCTCCCTTGCACCTCACTTGGAGTTGTGGGGCTAGTTTTATCTGACAGCCTATGTAGAAACAACAGAGGTTGCCTTTTATTGGCTAAGGCAGCTGAGAGCTGCCGTGGCCTTTCCGTCCCTCTCTTTCTGCCACAGGGACCTTGGAAGCCACACATCCCAGTAGCTGTGACTACAGAATGGGGCTGCATACAGCCTTGATGTGTGCAGGAGAACGCACCCCAGCTTTTACCCTATTAAGCCACTGAGATGTGGTAGATTCTTGCTAACTGCAGCACAGCCTCTTCTATCATAATCCACACAGCTCCTGGCCACACAGGATGATCAACCAGTGTTTACTGGGTGTCAGCTCTATGTCAGAAATGAAATAGGGCCAATGTGGGAAGCAAGGGGCCCAGCAAAGCGGGGGAACTGGAGCCGAGGAAGGGTCAGTAGAGGGACTTGAATGTGACTCTAAGGGCAGCAGGAAATTGTGCAAGGTGTCACTTCCTTCCAAATTAATGGGCAAGACATTTTATGCCCTTTTTTTGGTAGGAAAATGGGAATGAATCCATTCCTCTTTAACTCTCAGAATCTCTGGAGTGTGAAGAGGGTTGTAAATACTTCCTGAGCACTTCAAGAGAGCCACCTGGATTCAGAAAGGGTCTAATTGTGTTCAGAACCCTCCCACCAGCCCGTTCAAGCACCTGTTGTGAGTTCTAGTTTCCTTCTTTTCCTCTCAAAATCTAGAAGAGTAACATTGTTTGTTTATTAAAATATGCTATTTAACATGTCTGATATAGTATGTATGATGGAAAATTAGAATATATTCCTATAAGTTTTGAGTGTTTTCTACTACCAATTATTGCCTAGTACCTCATTTTATTGGTACCTCACTTTATTATATTAAAATGCAGAGACGTTACTTTGCCAGCAAAGGTCCGTCTAGTCAAAGCTATCGTTTTTCCACCAGTCATGTATGGATGTGAGAGTTGGACTGTGAAGAAAGCTGAGCACCGAAGAATTGATGCTTATGAGCTGTAGTGTTGGAGAAGACTCTTGAGAGTGCCTTAGACTGCAAGGAGATCCAACCAGTCCATCCTAAAGAAGATCAGTCCTGAATATTCATTGGAAGCACTGATGCTGAAGCTGAAACTCCAATACTTTGGCCACTTGATGTGAAGAACTGACTCATTGGAAAAGACCCTGACACTGGGAAAGATTGAGGGCAGGAGGAGAAGGGGGTGACAGAGGATGAGATGGTTGAATGGCATCACTGACTTGATGGACATAAGTCTGAGCAAGCTGCAGGAGTTGGTGATGGACAGGGAAGCCTGTTGTGGTGCAGTCCATGGGATCTCAAAGTCAACCACCACTGAGCGACTGAATTGAACCAAACCTCATTCTAGTGATGGCATAATGTTGCTCTTTGTGAATATAGCATATTTTTTGTATGATCGATCCTTTATAATACTTATGTAGGAGAAGGCAGTGGTGACCCACTCCAGTACTCTTGCCTTGGAAAATCCCATGGGTGGAGGAGCCTGGTGGGCTGCAGTCCATGGGGTCACTAAGAGTCGGACACGACTGAGTGACTTCACTTTCACTTTTCACTTTCATGCATTGGAGAAGGACATGGCAACTCTCTCCAGTGTTCTTGCCTGGAGAATCCCAGGGAAGGGGGAGCCTGGTGGGCTGCCATCTATGGGGTCGCACAGAGTCGGACACGACTGAAGCGTCTTAGCAGCAGCAGGATTTATTTCCCTTTTAGATGTCAGTTCAGCCACTAATAGTAATGACTGTTATAGCAGAATCTGCTGCTTATCCTTCACTATTTCCTTAAACTAAGTTCCTAAAAGCACAATCCCTGGTCAGCAGGTGTGTGCATTTTACAGCTTTCTGTGTCAGAATGTTCTGTTATGGTTTCAGCTATTCATGTTCCATTGAGTAAACACCCATCTCTTCACCTGCTCACACCACCAGATCTTTTTTAGCTGTGGCAATTTGATAGCTACAACAAGGGTATACTTTTGCTGTAAGCTGTAGACTGAAGCAAGTTAGCAGCAGCAGTAGATATTTGATGGTGATAAGGTTCCATTTAAAATATATACACATATGTTTTAAAACCGCCATCATCTTATATTTGTATGATTGGTCTCTTCATTTTCTTTATTCTACCAGGATTTTCGTTTCTTTTGTGTTAATTTGAAGAACTGTTAAGATAGGTTAACTTTTTGTCTGATGTATGTGTGGGAAATATTTCCCCCAGTTGTGCTATTTGCCTTTATTTTGGTTGGCGATGGCTTGTCAATGGCTTACGTTTTTGTTTGAAGTCCTGTCCTGAGATCTTTCCCTCCCTGGTTTTTCCCCTTGAGGACTATCTTTGGCATTTCACACCCTCCCCAGCAGTTAGACTTCTGGATTTTCGTTCTGGTTGCCCCCAACAGTGACTCCCATGGCCCATTTCAGCAGCATCACTTCCCAGACCCTGGCTCTCACTGACCACCGAGGTTTTCTTGCTATATGTTCAGCTGTGGTAGCCCTACACCCAGAATGTCTACTGGGTACAGAACTTCTTGGGCCAGGTGCATATTGAAAATATGGTTCTCTTATTCCAAGAGTAGAAAAAGGTGTCATAAAAGGTACATATCCATGGGATTCTCTAGGCAAAAAGGTACTTATATTAATACTAAAGCCTTTTCCTTTCTCTCACAGTTCTCAGCTTGTTAAGATTTTTAAATGTTCTGTTTATCATCACTCTAAGTGCAAAAAAATTAGGATTTTTCATTATAATCATGAATTTTGCCATGCCTGGGCACCCTTCTGTGCTGGGAACCATCCTGTTTGACCCTTCTTCCTTGGAAATGTGCTCCCCACTGTGTCTGGTGCTCCCAGGCTGGGAGGCCATCGGCCGTCCTGAACATGCCTGCAGCTGACTCTGGTGTTGGGGGGATTATGCTGCCAGCCTCTGGGCTAGTCTCTCCTTGCAGACTCATTGCTGTGGGGGTGTGAGCCGGGCATCCCAAGGAGCCACGTGGGGACACAACGCCCCATGTTCACAGCACCTCCAGTTAGCTCGGCAGGCAAGGAGAGCAGCTATTCTCTAGGCTCAGCTGTACGAGAGGCCAGGGAGGAATGCGTTCGGAGAAGACTGGAGACCATTATCAGAGCAGTGTGTTTATATGTGCTGTGTGCTCTGCTTAGTCGCTCAGTCCTGTCCAACTCTTTGAGACCCCATGGACTGCAGCCTGCCAGGCTCCTCTGTCCTCAGGGACTCTCCAGGCCAGAATACTGGGGTGAGTTGCCATGCCCTCCTCCAGGGAATCTTCCCAGCCCAGGGATCAAACCCAGGTCTCCCAGATTGCAGGTGGATTCCTTACCAAGTGAGCCACCAGGGAAGCCCAAGAATACTGACATGGTGGCCTCTCCCTTCTCCAGGGGGGCTTCCAGACTCAGGGATCGAACTGCGGTCTCACACTGCAGGCGATGTTTACATATATGCTTCCCTATTGGCTCAGATCCTGCAGTGTGGGAGACCTCGGTTCGATCTCTGGTTTGAGAAGATCCCCTAGAGCAGGGAATAGCAACCCACTCCAGTATGCTTGCCTGGAGAATCTCATGGACTGAGGAGCTTGGCAGGCTATAATCCTTAAGGTTGCAGAGTTAGACATGATTGAGTGATGAACATACATACACACATGTTTACATATGCACTTTTAAAAGTAACACCTATTTGTGCAAGACTTCAAAAAATATAAAATCTTGGGCTCAAGATCAGTGCTTCCTATGTGACTTATAGCGTTTAACTAAAGCATTCATTTCAATCCTACTCCTCCTTGACGAAGCAAAGGCCTTGTTGGTTGCCTGGGCTCTCAGGCTCCATAGTGACCTTGCGTTGCCTGACCGAGCCGCTGGTCCAGTTGGCCTCCTTGCAGCGGTGAGGTGGCCAGTCATCCTCTCAGGAGGCCTGTGTCATGAGGCCAGGACACAGGTGTGAGGAGTCTTTCCATAAAGTGCCACTTGTTTTGAATGGTAAGATTTTTTAAAACATCAACTTTGTATGAAATTTACATGAAAGTAAACCATTTGTATGAAAGTGAACCATTCATACCTGAATCAAATCCCTTACAGTTACATACTGGAAGTGACAAATAGATTCAAGGAATTAGGTCTGATAAACAGAGTGCCTGAAGAACTATGGACGTAGGTTCGTGACATTGTACAGGAGGCAGGGATCAAGACCATCCACCAAGAAAAAAAATGCAAAAAGCCAAAATGGTTATCTGAGGAGGCCTTACAAATAGCTGAGAAAAGAAGAAAAGCTAAAGGCAAAGGAGAAAAGGAAATATATACCCATCTGAATGCAGAGTTCCAAAGAATAGCAAGGAGAGATAAGAAAGCCTTCCTCAGTGATCAATGAAAGGAAATAGGAAAACAACATAATGGGAAAAACTAGACATCTCTTCAAGAAAATGAGAAGTACCAAGGGAATATTTCATGCAAAGATGGGCTCAATAAAGGACAGAAATGGTATGGACCTAACAGAAGCAGAAGATATTGAGATGCGGTGATAAGAATACACAAGAGAACTATACAAAAAAGAGTTTCATGAACCAGAAAACCACAATGGTGTGATCACTCACCTAGAGCCTGGAGTCTGAAGTCAAGTGTGCCTTAGGAAGCATCACTATGAACAAAGGTAGTAGAAGTGATGGAATTCCAGTTGAGCTATTTCAAATCCTAGAAGATAGTGCTGTTTAAATACTGCACTCAATATACCAGCAAATTTGGAAAACTCAGCTGTGGCCATAGGACTAGAAAAGGTCAGTTTTCATTCCAATCCCAAAGAAAGGCAATTCCAAAGAATGTTCAAACTACTGCACAATTGCACTCATCTCACACGCTAGCAAAGTAATGCTCAAAATTCTCCAAGCCACGGTTCAACAGTATATGAATTGTGAACTTCCAGATGTTCAAGCTGGATTTACAGAAGGCAGAGGAGCCAGAGATAAAACTGCCAACATCCATTGGATCATCAGAAAAGCAAGAGAATTCCAGGAAAACATCCCCTTCTACTTTATTGACTATGCCAAAGCCTTTGACTGTTTGCATCACAACAAACTGCGGAAAATTCTGAAAGAGATGGGAATACCAGATCACTTTATCTCCCTCCTGAGAAATCTGTATGCAGGTCAAGAAGCAGCAGTTAGAATGAAACATGGAACAACAGGCTGTTTCCAAGTCAGGAAAGGAGTACGTCAAGGCTGTATATTGTCACCCTGCTTATTTAACTTATATGCAAAATACATCATGAGAAATGTCAGGCTGGATGAAGCACAAGCTGGTATCAAGATTATAGGGGGAAATATCAATAACCTCAGATACACAGATGACACCACACTTATGGCAGAAAGTGAAGAACTGAAGAGTCTCTTGATAAAAGTGAAAGAGGAGAGTGAAAAAGTTGCCTTAAAACTCAGCATTCAAAAAACAAATATGGCATCCGGTCCCATCACTCATGGCAAATAGATGGGTAAATAATGGAAACATTGAGACATTTTAGTTTTTTGGGCTCCACAATCACTACAGATGGTGACTGCAGCCATGAAGTTAAAAGATGCTCACTTCTTGGAAGAAAAGCTATGACCAGCCTAGACAGCATATTAAAAAGCATAGACGTTACTTTGCCAACAAAGGTCCATCTAGTCAAAGCTATGGTTCTTCCAGCAGTCATGTATGGATGTGAGAGTTGAACTATAAAGAAAGCTGAGCTCTGAAGAATTGATGCTTTAGAACTGTGATGTTGAAGAAGACTCTTGAGAGTCCCTTGGACTGCAAGATGATCAAACCAGTCAATCCTAAAGGAAATCAGCCTGAATATTCGTTGGAAGGACTGATGCTGAAACTGAAGCTCCAATACTTTGGCCACTTGATGCGAAAACTGACTCATTGGAAAATACTCTGATGCTGGGAAAGATTGAAGCGGGGTGGAAAAGGGGACAGCAGAGGATGAGATGGCTGGATGGCATCACTGACTCGACGGACGTGAGTTTGAGTAAACTCCGGGAGTTGGTGATGGACAGGGAAGCCTGCCATGCTGCGATTCATGGGGTCACAAAGAGTCGGACACAACTGAGCAACTGAACTGAACTGAGCTGAGCTGACAGAGGATGAGATGGTTAAATGGCATCACCAACTCAATGGACATGAGTTTGGGCAAACTCTAGGAGAGGGTCAAGGACAGGGAAACCTGACGTGCTGCGGTCCATGGATTGCAAGGATTTGGACATGACCGAGCAACTGAAAAACAACAACACCTTGAGCTGAACCCCAGCACTTTAGAGTCTCATTTGCCTCCCACTGTGTCAATGCACGTGGGTGCATGTGTTAGGGAAGCACTGGGCATAGAATGAGGACCAGCTTTGGAGTCAGAAACAGTTGCATCCTAATCTTGGCTTTTACCTACCTGGCAAAGGTCCTGCCTTGCCCTAAACTTGCTTCCTTCGTCTTTACCCTTCCCACAAGCCCTGATCTATAAAGACTGGAAGGAAAGGCACTCCTGAGGGGCCCCCAGGAGATGAGCTCCCTCTCTCCCCTTCAGGCCTCTAAGACCCTGCAGCTAGAGCAACCTTTCCTGAAGGCCATTGCAGGGACCTTACACTTGAGCTGAGCTCCACCCTCTCCCTGTTCAGACCCCAGCCCACCCCAACCCTGACTTTGCCAGCTGAATGGATCCAGGAAGTCACTTTGGGGATTCTGTTTAAAGCGACTGAGCGAACATCTTAAAACAACAGAGCAGGAGGAGCAAGAATTCTGGGCAGACATAGCTGCCCCTCCTGGCTAGGCTAATTTCTCATGTTCTGGAAGAATTCTTGCTCCCCCACCCCCACCCCAAGCGTGTCTTCCGTCAAGGGCAGACATACTCTTTAGGCTTGTGAAGAACAGGGACCCAAAGGAGCTTCTGAGCTTTCAGAGTAGAGACTGTACCCTTTGACCTTTCCTAGCATGAGATGTTCTTAAACAATTTTTGTTGAATGATTTCTGTCTGTGCCAGGATTCAAATATTTTTCCTCTTTTCTAATTTAGTCTAGAAGTTGGCCTGGGCTCACCAAAGCCTTGCCAGGATTTGCAAATGATCAGAGGCCCATGGGCTCCATTTCTCACCAACTTCCAAGAATGTTGAGGCCACGTGGTGATGGTAGGGGAGGCCGAGACAGGTCAGGCGTGTTTTTTGCGGGTCTCGGGGATGATCCTGTGAACTGGCTGCAGAGCTGCAAACCCACCAGGGGAAAGGCACAGGCCCCAGTCCCTTTCACGTGTCTCTGGCTCTGGTTCCTGGGAAGAGAAACATACAACTGAAACTGGGCACGAAAGCTTGGTTCCCTGAAGCTGAAGGGAAGCGAGCAGGGCTCCCGGGACAAAGAGGACAGGCTGAGTTTGGCCCTGGGTGTAGCGAGGGATGTGAGGATGGGTAGAACAGGCTCCCACTCTCACATGGCAGCTCCCGAGGGCTCGGGCTCTGCTCCTGGTGTAACCACAGCCAGGCACCCCAGCGCTGTTCCTGTTCCTCATGTTTATCTGATCTGAGAGCACAGCCTCATGAGCCACCAGGAGGTATGACTGCCAGCACTTAGAAGGGGCAGCACCTCAGATGCTGGTGGGAGCCAGGCAGAAGGCCTAATCCGGGTGTCTGGGCTGTGGACAATAGGGCGTGGTGGAGACTGGGGCAGCAAGAGAGGCTAGAGCCCTGGAGATCCCCTCCTCGGTCCCATTCACTTGTCATTTTGGAATGAACAGGTGCACCATTGTGAGCCCCCTCCCCCGCCTCCATGTCCCCTGAGAAGCTGGAAATCCACGTTTACGGGAAATCTAATTACTTTTTAATGTTGGCAACAAGTTGAAATTAAGACCTCACACTGCACTAGTGAGTCGGAACATGACTAGCTGCTCAGCAGGCGGATTGTTCCTTCAGGCCGAGAAGAAAGGAGATGACTGCCTGCCCTACTGTTGCTGGGATGGGGGATAATTAGTACTACCTCCCAGGGCTGTTGGGAGCATAACTTGAGTTAAATACCAGAAAAGGGCTTAACAGCATGCTGGGCACACGGAGAGCATGCCTTGAGTGTAAGCTCTCCCCAGTCTTGTATTTAATTGTTGGGCTCTCTCAGAAGCCTGGTCTAAACTGGGCCCCATGCTGGGCACTGGGGGCTTCCCAGGTGCGTGGATGCGTGCTAAGCCGAGTTTGCGACCCTACGGACTGCAACCCACCAGGCTCTTGTGTCCATGGGATTCTCCTCCAGAGGATGTGCCTCACCTAGGGATCAAACCTGTGTCTCCTGTGGCTCTTGCAGATTCTTTACTGCTGAGCCGGCTGGCCCCTGAGGCAGAGTTAACCTGCAGGGGAGCGTGGTGTGGGCTGGTGGTGTTGTGGGTGATAGAACAGCAGATGTAAAGGCTCAATGGCATCACCACATCACAGCTCAAGGCTGGGGCCAATCTGAGTGTAGGGTGCCAGGGGAGAGGCAGGAAGGAGGTTGGCAAAGCCTTCTGTGCCAGGTAAGGGGCCTGGGATCCCCACATACTATCAGTGGAGTCATGAGGTTGGTTTGGGTTCTAAAGAGATAGAAACATCTCTCTTAGGGAGTCCGGGGCTCATGCCTTCTGTTGATACCATTCCAGACACCTCTCCCTGTGGCCTAAGGGGCTGAGTTTTCAAACACGTGTAAGGAAGTACTTACACGATGTCTGTCTACATTGCCCCAGTGCCCCATGAGGTTCCCTTCCCTGGATAAGGTCACTGAGGTTCAGAGAGGCTGGGTGGCATGGCTGGGGCATGGCAGATGGGATTCACATGCTCGTGTGCCTGGATACTGGTCCTCTGCCCGCTGCCCACGGCCCTGACTGTCTTTTCTATCTCTGAGTCTCCTGGCGTTTTCCCTGGGCTTGTCTTCCTCCTCGCTCTAGGGTGTGTTCACCCCCTCACCCACTGACTTATTCACTTCCCCATATCTCAGAGCACAGTTCTAGGTGCTAGAAGCGTCATGTTAGCAGGCCTGAGGTCCTGCTGCAAGAAGTGACATTTCCGTGGGGGAGACAATAGACCCCCTCCCTCCTCCCAGGGATGACAGTGCAGGCAGAGGACATTTTGATGGGGGGAGCCGAGACCTGTCCTTCCCTCTGCCTCTTCGGCCTTGAAGTGTGAGGCTCTCTCCTGCCCCCAGGACTCCCCTGCACCTTCCTCCCAGTTCCTGGAGGCCTCCTGACAGGTGAGGAGGGACGCCCCGGGAGCAGCCTGTCCTTGGTCGCCCCTGGGGGAGCTGGTCATTGTCAAAGGAGGAGTGTGCGTCGCCGTGGATGAGGAAGGCTGGGCAATGCCTCTCCTCAGTGGCAGCTCTGGGAAGCGGCAGAGCTTGTCGCCCACAAACTCCAGTAAGGAGGGGACAGTCGAGCCGGAAGAGCAGAGGGTGCCGCTTCCCCCCTGGCTGTCCCTCCCATCCGGGCTCCTCCTTGTCTGCCCCCTGTGCTGCGGGAGTTGTTGCTGAGCAGACCCCTCTGCCCCCTGAGGGATCCCTTGGTGGCATGTCTCAGGAGGGCTGGGTGCCCCAAGTTTAATGTCAGATTCAGAGGGTCTGCTTACCTGGTTCTGTTCAGCAGCTGGTGAAGGGTCAGGCACACAGTGGGGGACTGAGGAAGTGTCTCGTGAATGAATGAATTGATGAGTAAGTGAGTTCTCGTAGAATGACCAAGGTCCCCCAGACTCCCATGAAACACAGGCTCTGTTTGTCCATGGAAAGGAAGCACTAGAGCATAAATGATCTTGTCCCGCCTTCCTTGATGCTCAAGGTTGTTTGTCTCCGGCACAGATGCTTTGAGTCGCCAGGGTGAGGGATACGCAGCTTTAACGTCAGCACTTTCGCCCAGCGCTCTCCAAAGACTTTGCCCTGCCCCGCTCGGGCTCATGTGGGCCTGTTTCTCAGTCTCTCTGAGCTTCTGTTCCACAACAGGTAAACGGGGGCAGCGACGCTCACTTGCAGGCTGTGGGAGGTGGAAGGGGGTGATGCTAGGAGGTGCCTGGCACAGGTCTGGGAAGGTCAGAGCTGACCAACGAGGTGCAGCCATTGTTTCTTTGCCTATGACGTCTGTCAAAGAGCCCCGCTCTTGGCCTTGAGAAGCTTGGCTCTCTTGGGGACACACTGGCTTCCCCTAGTGCAACAGGAAGGACGGGGGCCTCGGCCGCCTCGAGACACAGCCAGCGCCCTCTGCCTGGCCGGGGAGGTCACAGTTGAGGTGAGTCTGGAACTGGTATTGACCACAAATTGGCAAAATGGACAAGCTGGGGAGCATGCTTTCCTGTGTAGACCTTTAGCGTGTCCCGGGGGGCACAGAGCGGGGCAGGTGTGGGGTTGTGGCACAGGAGGCCTTGGAGGGACAGAGCTGGCCAGACGGCCAAGCTTGGATTGATCCTGAGGCTTTGGGAGCCAGCCGGGTCCTGGACACTGAGGACGCGGCAGCTAAAAGTGCAGAGGAGCCCCCAGTTCTCAGTGGGCACCGACGGGCCCAATGGAGCGAGATGGCAGATAACAATGTGACAACCAGTTGCAGGCGCTGGAGGCCACGGTGGTGCAGCAGAGGGGCCGCCCCGAGGAGAGCAGCACCCGAGGGGGCTTAGCCCGTTCTGCGGGGATGTCCGCAGCTCACAGCAGAGTGCGTGGGGGGCAGCCGGGTGCAGGGGTGGAGCACCCGGGCCTGGCAGTGAGATGGGCCTGTGGGCTCCAGGGGCCCCCCTCTGACCCTGCAGTGCTCTGGGGCAGCTCCTCGCGTCTCTGAGAGCTCAGCCCCTCTGCCTTTGGCTCTGGGCTCCCTGCGTCACAGGGGATGTTCACTCGTCTTCCCGGCTACCCATTTGTTCTCTGGTTCCACGCTGCTGGGTCCCTGCTCCCAGCCTGGCCCAGGCAGTCAGTGCAGCGCTCTGCCTGGGGAAAGAGGCTGGCAAGGGAGCGCTGCTACCCGAACAGGTTCCCGTGGCGCCAGGCGCCGTGGGCTGCATGGACAGAGCGGCTTCCCACTGCGTTCGGGGAGGCTCCTTACGTTCCGGATGTTAGGAATCACGCTGAGGGATTTCACTTTAGAGGAGGGATGTGTTCACAGCAGACAACTGTAATACTACGGGGAGCGGTGCTCTGAGACTTCTGAATTTTGCTGGGAGATGGGAATTCCTGATGAGCCCCGGCTGTGCCAAAGGCGCAGGTGGCTGTGAATGGCCAGGGTGTCCCCAGTCTCCTCTGTGTCAGGGCCTGCTGGGCGGACCTCTTCCTCCTTCCTCATCATGTAGGGGACCCTGAGGCCCTGGTGCCAGTGGGGAGGCAGGCCTGATGCAGTAAGGAAGTAAGTAAGAGCTGGTCACTCAGTCGCGTCTGATTCTGTGCCACCTATGGATGTGGCTGCCAGGCTCCTCTGTCCATGGGATTCTCCAGGCAAGAATCCTAGAGTGGCTGCCGTGCCCTCCTCCAGGGGGTCTTCCTGACCCAGGGATTGGACCTGGCTGTCCTCCTTGTGTGGGGGACCCTGGGGAGGTGGGCCTGAGTACCCTGCGTGTCCTTAGACCCAGGCCCGGGCTCCTGACTTGGACTGCTCAGGTGTGCTGATCCCACCCGGGCCAGGCCTGGCGCTGTGATGACCCATCCATTCTGCAGCCTCCCCCAGCCCACAGCCGCCACCTGCCCCCAGCCAGCTAGACAGGAGCTTTTGGAGCTCACACACACCTCTCAGGCTGGGGTGGTGGCGCCAGCCGATGTTGAGGTCACTTCACTCACAGGGTCCCTCCCTTTTCTCACCTCCTGCTAGAGCCGCCTGGGGGCGGGTGGGGGGCTCTGCTCTTGCAGTGTGGTCTCATCTTAGGGTCCCAGTGGGGAGCAGGGCCCACCGTGCTCTCAGGATCTATGTGTGACCCTAAAGGTGTGTGAGGAGCAGGATCAGGGCTTGGGGGCATAGCCTAGGTCTGCCTTCCTGCCTGTCCTCAGCTGCCTCCACTAACCTTCCTCAACCAGGGCACTTGCTGCCTCCCTGTTCCCTCCTTGGGAACCTCCCAGGTGCTGTGGCTCCCCTCCCCTCGATGGCATTTTCCCTCTTTCTTTCCTGGGGCCAAAGAGCAGTAGGGAATTAGAAGAATATGAATCACAGGAAGAATGAAAAATCACTGTTTTCACATGCCCTGCCAGAGCCCAGCTGCTGACATTGGCGGGGCGGGGGCGGGGGCGGGGGCTGGTGGTCCTGCTCACGGCCTCTGAGACTGGTGGCGCTGGTGGGGGTGTCACATGGCGTCGCCACCTGGGCCTCCCCGAAGGGTTTCCTCTGGAGGAGACTCCATGCCAGGCCCCGGGGCTCAGGTCAGGGAGGGCTGGGGAGCTCAGGGGACACAGGGAGGCTGCTGACACCCCACGGCTCTCCAGGGCTAGGGCCGCTGTCAGAAGGAATCAAGGTCTTCGTCCTCCCCCGCTCCTTCCTGTCAGCGCCCTCCACACGGACCTCATCAGATCCTTCTGCGTCCTGTGGCCTCGGCAGAGCTTGCTTCCCTGGTCTGCAGCCTTATCCCCCTGTTTGATGAGCCCTCTGGTGGTGAGTGGGAGGGCTGGGCCTCCGGTGCTGGTGTGGCTGTTGGTTGCCCTGTGGCGGAGCTGGCGGGGAGAACCCCAGGTCTGGGTCACACACAGGTGCCTGCTGAGGCCTCGCGTGGGCTCTGGAAAACTGCCTGGCTGCGCACTGTGGTCCAAGCAAGCCTCCCTGGCGGCCCTGAGGAGAGCTCCGGTGGGGCCAGAGAGAGAACTCGGGTATTTGACCTGTCATTTGATGAGAGCTCTGCTGAGTTCCTGAGTCTGTGCTTTAAATATAGTGTTGAGTCCGGTTCATGGTAACAGCCTGAGAGGTTAGAACTGGTATTACCTCCATTTCACAGGTAAGGAAACTGAGGCTCAAACGGGCAAAATATCAAGCCCAAGTCACAGGGCAAGATGGCAGTCGAGCCCATCCTGGAACCCGTGCAACCTGACGAAGTGACTGGAATGGGCAGCTTCTTGGAAGTAATCCGCACCCACACGGGCAATGGTTTAAGGCAGCTTTGTTTCTTTGTTTGCACAGTAACCATTTGTTGAGGCTCCCTCTAGATTCTGGGCGTCAAACTACTTGCCTGGGAGTGGAGGAACCTGTCTCCACCCTGGAGACCTGCAGAGATGTCCTCAGGCCCAGCAGAGTGTGGTCTGGTGCAGGCTTGGGGACTGGATTGTTTCACAGTCATGGGAGGAGTCACAGTCGGGGCTGAAGAAGGGGCTCTACCTGCCTCCCATTTTTGTGCACAGTACGATCTTAGCAATTCCTGTCCTGCTTATTTGCATTTCATGACAGTTTGATATTTTGAGCAGAGGCTGGAGTCGTGTTTGTTCTTGCTTTGCCTGCAAAGCATTTGCTGAGAAGCGAGTGGTAAAGAAGATCTACAAAGGGAATGTTCATTCTCATAGTGAGACTGGGCTTTTGCAGCCCCATTTGTGTGTTATAAGACGGGCACGAATGAAAATGCTCACTGGCAGCCCGCAGACTTTCTGCCCCAGCTTCTCCAGCACTCCCTTCACCTCCACCTGCACTGTGATGTACAAGTCTTCTCCTGGAGGACTCAGAGAGACCTTCTTCCCAGTCATGTCAAAGGCTCCGAGAAGCCACAAAGCAGAGCCGGCTTGTGCCTGCCTCCAAGGCCTCACAACAGACTCCTCCAAGCCTGCCTTCTCCTCACTGGGTGCTTAGGCACCTTGCTGGCAGAGCTTGGCTCAGAGGAAGAAGTGGTAACTTTCCTGACGGTTGGGCATAACGGATGAGAACCCAATCAGCAGTTCACCCCTGCCTGCCCCACTGCCTGGACCAGCCTCTCTGTCCTGCCCTGTCCTTCCACCTCGGCAGGGGAGAAGGTCACCTCTGCCCAGTAGCCGCAGGCCACCTGCCAAGGCTCACTGGTGCCCAGGGTAGAAGTCTGCCACAAAGAAAGCCAACTTTTACATTATCATGCAGAGCCTGCATCCTTTCTTATTTTCTATTCCAGAACAGAAACTTGGCTGCACCTTTGCATAAGCAAAAGGTGCATTACAATGTATTTCCCCAAACGAGAGCTGTTGGCCTCTCTCTGCGCAGAGAAGCCCCGTGGCTTTGGCCAGAGGTGAGTGGCTTCTCCCCGGCACACAGGAGGCTCAGGAGGGCAGGGAGGGTGGGCAGGCTCCGGGGCGCTTGGCCTGGCCTTCCATCGCGGCTGGCCACCGCAGGCCCTGCTACTGCCGCACTTTGGCCCGTTGCCTCTTGGTCTGAATTTCCTGGTTATTGACTCGTCCACCCGTTCAAAACTGTTTACTGAGCATCTACTGTGCACTCAGCACTGCTAGGGACACAGCAGTGAGTGAGCAAGAGGGGTGCCTCCCGCTCAAGTGCAGAGTCCGGTACGGGAGCAACTGCTGTTTTTAAATTTATTTTTAACGCCAAAAGCTCTTTGTACTGGGCTGTAGCCGTTTAACAATGTTGTGATAGTTTTAGGTGAACAGTGAAGGGACTCAGACATACCTATACATGTATCCATTTTCCCCCAACCCCCTCCCCATCCAGGCTGGCACATAACATTGAGCAGAATTCCAAGTGCTGTATAATAGGTTTTTGTTGGTTATCCATTTTAAATATAGCAGTGTGTACTTGACCTTCCCAAAGTCCTTAACTATTCCTTCCTGCTAGCAACCGTGAGTTCCTTTTCCAAGTCTGTGAGCCTCTTTCTGTTTTGTAAGTTCATTTGCATCATTTTTCAAGCATTCCACATGTAAGAGATGTCATATAACATTTCTCCTCTGTCTGACCTACTCCACTCAGTATGACACTCTCTAGGTCCATGCATGTTGCTGCAAATGGCCTTATTTCATTCTTTTTAACGGCTGAGCAATATTCCACTGTATATATCTCTATATACCACTTCATCCTTATCCATTCCTCTGTCTATGGACATTTAGTCCTTTGCATGTCTTGTCTGTCATAAACAGTGCTGCATCAGGCCATATTTTTCTCCAGATATATGCCCAGGAGTGGGATTGCAGTGTCATATGGTAGCTCTATTCTTAGTTTTTTAAGGAACCTCCATACTGTGCTGGGAGCAACTGCTTTTACGGGCTCACTGTGAGCAGGGAATAGTTGTGCTGGGGGAAGAGCACGGGAAACCGGAGACACAGCAAGTGCAAAGGTCCCAAGGAAGGGCAGGACTCCCTGTTTAAGAAGCTCAGACTGGATCACTGTGAGCAAGGGGGGCAACCTGAGAAGCAGCAGCCGGCTTCCTCCCGTTGTAGGGAGAAGGCCCTGGGCTGGGGTTGTGGGCGCTTGCAGGGTGATAACTGCCCTCCTCCTTTGAAACACATTGATTGCCCTTTGCTTTTTCAAATGCTCTTCTGGGTATTGCAAGAATCCAGAGGCTGGAGAGGGAATTACAGGTACAAACCGTTGCACAGGCAGGAGAAGAAGGCAGAGCCGTCAGGAGTGAGGGTTCCTGAAGGCAAGTAGCTGAAGCTGAGCTCAGAGAAGCAAGCCAGGGCCACCTTGGAGAGGGCCCCACGTGCCGGGCTGAGGGCTGAGGGCTGTTCCTGAAAGCACTGGGGAGCCACTGAGGGTTTCAGGCAGAGGAAAGAGGAAGTCAGACCTTTTGGAGGGGCAGCCACCGTGAAGAGTGATCCATGAGGGTGGGAGAAAGGGCAGGACATGGGGCGGGAAGGAAGTGCTTCCTGTCTGCCTGTTGAGCAAGTGGAATGGGGGTCGGGAGGAAGGGGCATTGGAAGGGAGTGTGGGAAGCTGCCTCTGTCTGCGGCTTTTGGGGCCATGTTCATGAGCTCTCTGCTTGGCAGAAATATTGCCCCTGTGTCCCTGTTACTGGGGCTCATTCCCGGGGGTCTTCATGCCACAGTGGGCCCTGCTGGAAGCATCCTGTGGGGAATGGGATGCAGCTGGCTCTGGGGGACTGTGGCAATTTCGAAACCCTCTGAAAAGTTGGCATGGCCCTGGGGGGCAGGACAGGGCCCCCTCCTCAGCACAGCCAGCCTCCTCCATGCCCCACAAGCCCTGCATTCTGCTCTTTCTGGTCCTGATGAATCACAGCGTGGGCACTAGGAGCTGGACGCCAGAGGGGGGCATGTTTGCAGGCGTGAGGGTTCAGTCACACCGCCTAATGGGCAAGAAGACCTGCCCTGCTAGCTGGTCATCGTGGGGTTCCCACCCGCTGGGGGGTCTGTGGGGGCCAGGCCATCAGGAGGGCTTGGGAATGGGGATCTGGGTTGGGGACCACCTAGAAGGGCCAGCAGCTGCCAAGAGGTGCCTGTGCTGTAGAGAGGGGCTAGGGCACACCCAGCTCAAAGCCCCGATTCCCAAAGAAGCAGGTTGTGTGGAGCTGTGTCCCTGTGTGGAAGGGCGGAGGCTGGTGCACCTCAGTGGCGGGCACCAGGGCAGGCAGGGCTGTGGCACCTCAAGAGCAGGCCCAGCTTCCTTTTTGGCTCTCTCCTGGGCAAGCTCTGGACATGCCCTGTCTAGCTCCTCAGCAGTCCTGGAGGCCCAGTTGGTCTCCAAGGCCAGAGGCAGGGTACCCAGCCCCACTGCCAGGAGCTGGTGGCTGGTGGGCAGCTCAGAAGATACAGCTGGGCCTTGTGCAGTAGCCCGACACCCCTGGCCCTGAGCGCCTGGCCCTCACCCCCGGTGGGAGGTGGGGCTTTGCCTCACAGAGCTTGGCACCTCGTGATGGAGGGTCTGGCTCCCTTCTGTCTGGAATCAAGAGTCAGGGTCAGACCCGCCCACTCTCCAAGAAGGACGTAAGACCCCTTCCCCGAGATGAGAGTGGCTACCCTCAGCCCCAGTGGTGGGGCCAGAAGACAGGAGGGCCTTGATGGCAGGCTCTGGGTCAGCAACTAAGGCAGGGCCAGCCCTGCATCTCCTTCCTCCCTCGGGGGCCAGCCTCAGCTTCCTCATCTCTCAGGAGGGCTTGACACCCCTCCTTCTGGCCTCCAACAGCTATTGGGAGCATCAAAGGAGATAATTCTGTAAACTCAGCCCTGAATCCCTGCCGAACAGCAGGCTACCCTGCCAGCGCCTTTGGGTCCCCAGGCGTAGCTATCTGAAGTTACCCAGACTTCGGGGACTGGATGTGACCCTGTCCCCTCCCAGGTCCCAGAGAGCAGGTTCAAGCTTTCTCTGCTTTCATCTTCTTCCCAAGTATCTGAACTGTTTTCACTGGAAGCATGACCTGGGAGTCGGAAGTGAAGGATGTAGAGTGAAGCTTGCCATAGAGGGCCTTGATGGCGGCTCTGGGTCAGCAACTAAGGCAGGGCCAGCCCTGCATCTCCTTCCTCCCTCGGGGGCCAGCCTCAGCTTCCTCATCTCTCAGGAGGGCTTGACACCCCTCCTTCTGGCCTCCAACAGCTATTGGGAGCATCAAAGGAGATAATTCTGTAAACTCAGCCCTGAATCCCTGCCGAACAGCAGGCTACCCTGCCAGCGCCTTTGGGTCCCCAGGCGTAGCTATCTGAAGTTACCCAGACTTCGGGGACTGGATGTGACCCTGTCCCCTCCCAGGTCCCAGAGAGCAGGTTCAAGCTTTCTCTGCTTTCATCTTCTTCCCAAGTATCTGAACTGTTTTCACTGGAAGCATGACCTGGGAGTCGGAAGTGAAGGATGTAGAGTGAAGCTTGCCATTCACCCTTGTCTCTGCCCCCTCTCTCCTTTTGTGCCCACCCCTGCTCCCTGCCCCAGGGGCAGCAGAACCTCCCTGTATCACTACCTTCTTCTGCTCTACACCCCAACTTTCGGTCAAACTCTGTGAGCCAAATTGGCCAGGCTCTGTTTGTGACAGATAAAATGATACTTTGGAGACAGACCAAAGGAAAAACAACAACAACCTCTCTCTTAAGAAAAACTGACTTTTAGGGTTATTGTCTCACTGTGGACCAAAATGTCTAGGTCTGGTTTGACCCTCAAAGGTGGGCAAGGACATCCGGGCTTAGAGGGTGCGCACCCTGCCACTGCGACCTCCTAGGGGCTGCAGGGTGGCATGGCCCAGCAGCGTTTTCACCAGGATCGTTCCATCACATGTGTGTGGAAGTCTAGTCCTCACAAAGCGAGCTGAGACCGTCATCTTGCTTTAAGGAAGGGAAGGCCCAGCGTAGGTGAGTTGGCTCCGCCTTGCCAGTCATAGCTTCACCTTGTAGGCGTGTGACTCTCAGGCCAGCGTCCACTCTCTCCAGACTCATGCACAAGTTGCAGTGACCATCCTGTAGGCTATCGGTCTTCGCTTCCCTGGAGGAAAGCCAGCTCGGGGCAGAGAAATTATAATTGGGAAGTAGATTTGTGGGCAGGAGGCTTCGCACGGGGCCACATGTAGGGCTGGCTGCAGGCATCCCAGGACCCCTCTGTGCCTCCCATTGGTGCCACAGCAAGGGTGACAGTGATCACCGGGCTCTCTGTCTAGCATGCCCCGCGTGCCTGCCTATGCCATCCATCGTGAGTCGATTTTACTTGCTCACTCTCAGACTTCCCAAAGGGTTTTCCTGCTGTTTGTGGGTAGCAATTTCCATTGCTCAGATTCAGATTCTAAAAGCTGGGATTCCGGGGGAGAAGGGCCCTGGCCTGAGATGACAGAGCGGGCTCTGGAAGACGCTTTTGCGGGATCTGCCCTCACCAGGGGAAGGTCAGCGGCCTCTGGGGTGTGGTCTGCACACAGGGAGGGCCTGCAGGAGTTCACGCCGCTCCACTGAGTGATCTGGATTAGTTCTCTTGACAAGTGTGTCCTGAGTATCTGCTGGGTGCGACTGCATCCTGAGTGCTGGAGACACGCGGGGAAAATACAGAGAGAACTCAGGAAGTAATGGGCCCTGACGCTTGCTGGGAAGCAGATGAGATCTGGAGGCTGGGCCTCCAGAAGAGTCGAGTGTGGTCAGGAAGTGAATGGATGAAGGGGGTGGTAGGGAGAGCGCTGTTCCGGGCGAGATCCCGAGAAGGTGTGAGGGTGGGTCGGTGGGAGAGGGAGGCCTGGCTGGCCTTGAGCCCAGGGTTAACCATAACCAGGGTTTCTGGAAGGCCGTGCAGGCCATGCTGTGGGGAGGGGAGGTTCCTCACCTTCCTCGTGCCGTGGATTCCTCTGACTTCTGGTGAGGCCCACAGGTACCTTGTCAAATAATATTTGTAAATGTAAAAAATAAAATACATGTGTGTGCTAAGACGCTTCGATTATGTCCGACTCTTTGCGACTCTATGGACTGTAGCCCGCCAGGCTCCTCGGTCCATGGGATTTCTCCAGGCAAGAATACTGGAGTGGGTTGCCATGCCCTCCTCCAGGGGATCTTCGCAACCCAGCAGATGGGCTCTTTACCACCAGCGCCACCTGGGAAGCCCCCCAAAGAAAGTAAAAATTGATAAAATACAAAGGAAGCCCACTGTGTCGGCTGTAGTTCCCAAAACAGAACACAGACAGCACCTTTGTGATACAGCGATATCCGTTCTTAATTAGCACACTAAAAATTAGACCTGGGGATCATCTAAAATGACTCCCCTTCCCAAGCTGTGATGAGTACAGATAATATTTCACAATCA
>SJYC01134971.1:0-35800 GCA_006408675.1 Madoqua kirkii
ACAGACAGCACCTTTGTGATACAGGATATCCGTTCTTAATTAGCACACTAAAAATTAGACCTGGGGATCATCTAAAATGACTCCCCTTCCCAAGCTGTGATGAGTACAGATAATATTTCACAATCACCGGCAGCACCTGTGGAGTATTCTCTACCAGTGACAATGCCAGGACTGCCCCTTCTACCGGGGTCTGAGCCGTGCTCACCCTGGCAGAAAAGGCTGTGTTGCAGCTAGCGGCTCCAGCATCTAGCGTGGCCGTGTCTACATCCCAGTGCAGGCTCCAGCTAGAGATTCCCTGGGGTGTCGGAGGGGCTGCTGAGGAGACAGGGGCAGTGTCCGCTCAGTGGCAGGCTGTAAGGGGGCAGGAGGAGCAGAGGGAAAGGAAGGGGCTGATTCAGAGCTGATGGTAATGCCTGAGTATGAAGTGTGGCAAGGAGGAAGGGGTGGGGTGGGGTGCCCAGGTTCTGCCCTGGGGCTGAGCTGGTGGCGATGCCATGTACAAAGCCAGGGCTGGTCTGTGAGCCTGTGGTTTCTGCTGACGTGTCCCCGGTTGCCTTTCAGGTCAACGAAATCTATCACGATGAGTCCTTGGGGGCCCACATCAATGTCGTCCTGGTGCGGATAATCCTGCTGAGCTACGGGAAGGTGAGTAGGCGCTGCAGGCTGGTGCCATCCAGACTCACCAGGGCCCCCACTTCTGTGGGATGAATCGGGCCCTCCAGTGGGGCAAAGGCCCCCTTGAAAAGCCTTTATGTTGGCCAAAACCACCTTGCCTCTCCCCAGCTGCTCCGTGTTTCCTGTAAGAAACAAAGAACTTGTGAGCCGCCCCTCCTCTCCTCTCAACCTCACTTTCTCTTTAAAAATTTAGGTTCAGGTTTGGTGAGACCAACAGCTCAGGAGGTGACTGGCATGGAGAAGCTGGGTTTTACCCCCAGTTTCTGGCCCTGCAGAGCCACACAGGGAAGCGCCAGGGTTGGTTGGGAGGCCTGGGGGAAGAGAGGGAAACTGTGGGTGAGCCCCTGCTTTATGGACCAGGTTAAGCATGGTAAGCAGGCTTAGGACTGGCCAGTGTGAGTCATCTCAGTGGGCTCTGGGGAACCAGGGCTGCCTCTGAGTGCCCGGTACCTGGCCCTTGGGGATTTGCTCTGGGGATAATGGGCTGGAGTGGGAGCGCCCGATGAAGGAGATGGCTGGGGGTGTGGACTCTGCATCGGTTGGTTGGCATTTGAAGAGCATATGCTTCGGAGTGAGCGCTTTACTGACTCTGGGAATCGGTTAACCCTGGGAGGGACAGTTCCTCCCAGGTCAGTGAGGCTCTGGATGCCAGAGCAGCGGAAACAGAGGGTGAGATGCCCCTGTTTGCCTCCTGCCTGTGCCTTCAGCCTGTGTCCTCTTCTCGTTCCACGTAGCTGCTGTTCTCACTGAGCACTCTTGCCCTTCTTGCACCCCTTTGCCGTCAGACTTGAAGCCTTTTTCCTATCAGCATGCAGAGGTCTATGCAAGCAGGGTTAGGGAGCCCCCAGACGGAAAGATAATGGGGTGGCCTGAAAGGAGAGCTGGTGAGGAAGGAAGGAGCCTCGTGGTGCCAGGCCAGTGTGGACTGAGCCAGGCCTGTGCTAAGCAGCTTGGGAGCACTTTCCATGAAATTAACTCAATCCAAGGACAGAGGAGGAGGTGGAGCCGTGATGATCCCATTTCACAAGTAAGGACTTGTGCAACTTACACTGAGGTTTAAGGCAGTTCAGTGGTGTGAGTAGCCAGCAGCATCTGGCTCCTTAGGAGTCCAGCTTCTCATCCTGGCGGCCAAATTCTGGAATCCGTGGTCTGGCCTCACTCAGTATGAATAAAGTCAAGTCATATTAAGATGAAGCTAAGGAACATCAGGCATAGTAATTATGTGGAGGGTAAAGTCCTCTACTCAGAGGCAGAATCTTAGTCTCACAAAATGAAATTGAACTGCACGCAACGTACAAGGCCTGCAGTACAGAAACAACAACGAAGGACTCTGTGATCAGACAAATTCCAGCAATGCTGGACCTTGAGCCCACTTTGCCTACCTTGGGAAGTGGTTACTCTATGGTGATGCAAGTGAGCACCGCAGAGGACGGTAGTCGTGGTCCCTCAGTGTCCCAAGGAGAACATAAAATGCACCAAAGCAGCCTGTCGGAACAAGGGGGAAATCTGCAAAAACCTAAGTGCAGGAGTCTTTCATACCCTTTCCAAGACCTTTAACAGATTACATTCTTAAAGGCACAGGAGTTTCAAATAATACACTGCTCGTTTGCCTGGAGATCCCAGGGACGGGGGAGCCTCGTGGGCTGCCGTCTGTGGGGTCGCACAGAGTCACACGTGACTGAAGCGACTTAGCAGCAGCAGCCGCAGCCTTAATTGCTCAGTCGTGTCCGACTCTACAACCCAATGGACTATAGACCCCCAGGCTTCCCTGTCTATGGAGTTTTCCCTAGCAAGAATACTGGAGTGGGTTGCCATTTCTTACTCCAGGGGATCTTCCCAACCCAGGAACTGAACCCAGTGTCTCCTACATTGCAGGCAAATTCTTTACCACTGAGCTGCCTGGGAAGCACAGAGAATATAATGGGTGAAGTTAAATTAGTTATATCATCTTTTCCCCTTGATGTACCTATGGAGAGATATGCCTTCTTTCTGAGGAATCATAGAACACTTAACAGTTACAAATTGTACTTTAGGTCGTAAAGAAAGTTTTAGTGAATTTCATACAGCAAAAATTGTTTGGACTATACTCAGTGCTCTAAAACTAGATGGAGGAAAGGGATATATAAAAAGAATAAGTCATGTCTCTCTGAAAAAAACACAAATCTCCTGGGAAGAATGCTGTTAGAGCCTCAATTGCAGACTATGGGGAAAACCAATCAAAATGAGAGTTCAGTTCAGTTCAGTCACTCAATCGTGTCCGACTCTTTGCGACCCCAATCAGGCCTTCCTGTCCATCACCAACTCCCGGAGTTCACCCAGTCTGTTGTCCATTGAGTCGGTGATGCCACCCAGTCATCTCATCTTCTGTCGTCCCCTACTCCTCCTGCCTCCAATCCCTCCCAGCATCAGAGTCTTCTCTAATGAGTCAACTCTTCACATGAGGTGGCCAACGTATTGGAGTTTCAGCTTTAGCATCAGCCCTTCCAAAGAACACCCAGGACTGATCTCCTTTCGGATGGACTGATTGGATCTCCTTGCAGAGTACTACAGATCAAAACCTGTGGAGTGTGGCCAAAGCTGTATTCAGAGGCAGGCGCCTTCCAAGATCACACTGAGCGAATGAAAACAAGTTAACCCTCTATTCAACTCAGTAAGTTAGAACAGGTATTAACAACTACCCAAACCCCAAAACCTGAGGAAAGTAAAAATAAGGAAATAGTTTAGGAAAAGGCAAAAATCAATAAAGTAGGAAATAGAAAGTAACAATAGGGCCCATCGAGAAGCGACTCTTGGGAAAAGCAAACTTTTGGCATGTTTAGTCTAGAAAAAAGAGAGGAAGCATAAACTAGAAGATCAGAAAGCATGCGTACAGTGCAACCCGCAGTGGGGTGCTTTTCCTGGCTGAAGGGAGAGCTCTGGGGACAGTTGCTGCCCTGTACTCTGCTGTTGGGAGATCTCTGCCTGGGCCTTTTCCCTACCCCTCCACCCTGATAGCCAGTGGTGGTCTGTGAAGGAGGGGTGTGCACACTTTCCTCTGCAGGTGAGAAGGCAGTTTGTGGCAGGGTGGTACATTCTAGGCATGCAGGCACAGCATAAAGCGGGGCAAGGCTAGGGTGACCCACGCCCAGTGATACAGTTCCAGCCTCCGTGTTTGCTGACACAGGGCTTTGGAATGTCCGAAGGGACTTGTGCGTCCCCATAAGAGCAGTCACCAACGTGCTCCCTGTTCCTCCCCCTCCCTTCCCCTCCTCAGGCTGGGTTCCCCTTTCCTGGCCTGAGACCCCTCATTAGCATCCTCCAGCATCTGAGGAATTTTGAGGCTGGTAGCATGAGGGATGGGCATGATTATATCCAGCCCCCTCCCCACTTCTTGCCTCTGCAGAGGACAGCGGGTAGGAAGAGAAGAGCTACCAAGTGGTGGGGGCACTAAAAGGAAAAACTGGAGGATTGTGTGTGGTTAACTGCTTACCAGTGCGGTGACCTTTTGGTTCTTATTCGGCCTGGGAACTGTCTGTCTCCGTCCCAATGTTGATTACTCCATGGAACAAAGCCTTGGTTATTTTAACTACTTCCTGACAGGCTTTGTGCTAAGTGGTCCCCACCCAAAGATGTTTCTTCTTGTTTTTCTTTCCTTAAGTATCTCACACAGGTAGAAACCTGGTCGAAACCAGTAGAAAACCTGAAGGTACGATTTTGAGAAACTCTGGGTCAGGGACCCAGAAGATCTTGGGAAATTCAGGGTTTCTTGGGGAAATGGGAAACCCCATAATCATGTGGGAACTCAAATGCTTCACTGTTTTCAAAGTTATCTTAAAATTACCTCTAAATAGAGAATCAGATAACCTGTTTTTACCAGTATATTTTATTCATTTGCAAAGAATTATTAAGCAAAGATAATGCAATATCATATAAACAATTTCAGAATACATATATGTTCTAAAATCCACCCAATTTCTTTCAGGCCAGTATGATTCCTACATGCAAAGTTGCCAAAGGTAGCATATCAAAGACGAAGTACAGACCTGTTTCATTTCTAAAAATAGATATAAAAAATCCTGAGGCTTTAAGTCTTTCATTCAACAATGCATAAAGAGAAATTCCCCTCATGATTAAATAGGGTTTGTTATAGGAAGGTGATGATTGTTTAATATCAGAAAGTCTGTTCATATAATTTGTCACATCCATTCGCCTAAGGACAAAGCTCCATCATCTAACAAACACGTTTTGAGGGGTTTTGTGCGTCACGTGCTATCTGTTTCACTGTCATGATCGCGGACCTCGGGGGCTGCTCTGGAGTGGAGGTGCAGACAGGGAAACAGTTATAACTGAGGGCTCAGAGACTTGGCAGGGGAAAGGTGGGGCAGGCGGTCCTTCCTTAGAGGTCAAGGCAGGTGACTGGAGGCAGTGGCTTTTCAGCCACAGGGAGGGAGTGAAAAAGGGGATGAACCAGCACAGGGATGTTTCAAGTTAAAGGCAGGAAGGGAGCAGGCTGTGGGAGAGCAGGAGGCAGCTGACTGTGACCGAAGGGGACAGTGGAAGATGGGAAACAGCAGACGCTGGTGCTGAAGAAGCTAGCTGGAAGGAGCGGATCCCGAGGGCTCTGTACCTCCTGCCAAGGGGGCTGGTTTTCTCACTAGGGCAGTTTCTAGCAGGAGAGTAACATGATCCGATTTGCATTTCGAAGAAGATGCCGGGGCTCCAGTGTGCAGAATGGCCGTGGGAGTGGTGGCTTGGGAGAAAGTGGGCAGCGTCAAAGGGAGGACAGTCGTGGGCTGTCCTGGGACCATAGCCACAGAGAAGGGAGAGAATTTTAGGAGGCCAGACCAGGAGGGGATGGGTGCTACGTGGATGAAGGTGAAAGGACACTGAGCTCGTGCCTTGGGCAGCCTGCTGGGTGATGAGGCGGCCCCTGGGGTGGAGCGCACAGGGCGGGATGCAGCACGTGGGGGAGAAAGGCAGCGAGCTCAGAGGAGATGTGTTGGATCTGGGCCAGGAAGACACTGGTACGCGGGGCTGAAGCCTGGAGAGCAGAGGGGTGCATCCTTTGCAAAGGCATGGGTGGGGAGCACAGGGGAGCACCCCGAGTCTGGGGCACCTGGCAAAGCCCAGGAACCCCTGCTGAAGGCACCAGCAGGGCAAGGAGCCTGATCAGCTCCTTGGGAGCTGAGAGGGTGAGAACTGGTAACAGATGGTAACGTCACAACCCAAATTTTATTTAAAGGTAGAAAAAGAAGCACATTGTCCCTAAAAGTGTTCTGCATTGCTAATTCTTAGGATGTTCGTAGATGTTTGCATAGGAGAATAGAGGGGTTCCATGGTCAAATGAGTCTGGGAAAGGCCTATATGACAAAGTAAAACAGGTATTTCTGACAACAAAATTTCTCAGAGACTTTACTATGAAAATGTGCAGGGTGAAGCTATAAGAGGTGGGTCGAACACACGGTTTCTCAAAATTCTTTCTCAACAGAACCCTTTTCCTCATGGATTCAACGTTCTACAGAGTTTGCTTTGGGAAATGCGCCCTTATGAGACAGTTATAGTAAAATGGGCAACAAGAAAGAGATGCATAACTCTGTTACTGAGGTTTTGGAAATTCTCAGTTCAGTTCAGATCAGTCGCTCAGTCGTGTCCAACTCTTTGCGACCCCATGAACCGCAGCACGCCAGGGCTCGCTGTCCATCACCAACTCCCAGAGCCCACCCAAACCCATGTCCATTATATCGATGATGCCATCCAACCATCTCATTCTCTGTCGTCCCCTTCTCCTCCTGCCTTCAATCTTTCCCAGCATCAGGGTCTTTTCAAATGAGTCAGCTCTTCACATCAGGTGTCCAAAATACTGGAGTTTCAGCTTCAACATCAGTCCTTCCAAAGAACACCCAGGACTTTAGAATGGACTGGTTGGATCTCCTTGCAGTCCAAGGGACTGTCAAGAGTCTTCTCCAACACCACAGTTCAAAAGCATCAATTCTTTAGCACTCAGCTTTCTTTATAGTCCAACTCTCACATCCATACATGACCACTGGAAAAACCATAGCCTTGACTAGACGGACCTTTGTTGGCAAAGTAATGCTTTTTAATATGCTGTCTAGGTTGGTCATAACTTTCCTTCCAAAGAGTAAGCATCTTTTAATTTCATGGCTGCAATCACCATCTGCAGTGATTTTGGAGCCCCCCAAAACAAAGTCTGACACTGTTTCCACTATTTCCCCATCTATTTGCCATGAGTGATGGGACCAGATGCCATGATCTTCGTTTTCTGAATGTTGAGCTTTAAGCCAACTTTTTCACTTTCCTCTTTTATTTTCATCAAGAGGCTCGTGAGTTCTTCTTCACTTTCTGCCATAATAGCATATGACATGAAACCAGTGTCCAAGGAGAGTAGATAATATTACAATTGTTTGCTGATACTTATGTGCCTGGAAAACTCCTGGCACAAAACAATCCATTGGAAAACTTTTAGGGTTAAGAAAGGAGTTTAGTGACATGGCCAAGTATAAGATAATTACACAAAGCCCAATAATTTCTGTGTAAACTCACAATGCCCCGGTGTGTGCATGCCTGCATGCTAAGTCGCTTCAGTCGTGTCTGACTCTTTGCGACCCTGTGGACTGTGGCCCGCCAGGCTCCTCTGTCTGTGGGATTCTCCAGGCGAGAATATTGGAATGGGTTGCCATGCCCTCTTCCAGGGGGTCTTCCTGACCCAAGGATCCAACCCTCATCTCTACCTGCATTGACAGGTGGGTTCTTTACCGTTAGTGCCACCTGGGAAGCCCTACAATGTCTTGGAAGTAAAGATAACAGGGAAAGAGAAGTTCCATTTAGAATAGTAACCAAAAATATAAAATATCTGGCCTAGTCCTAACAAGACAACGTATGACCTACATATAGGAAGAAAATTGCACATTGTTAATGGGGCTTCCCTGGTAGCTCAGCTGGTGAAGAATCTGCTTGCAGTGGAGGAGACCCCAGTTTGATTCCTGGGTTGGGAAGATCCCCTGGAGAAGGGATAGGCTACCCACTCCAGTATTCTTGGGCTCCCCTGGTGGCTCAGACAGTAAAGAATCCACCTGCAATGTAGGAGCCTTGGGTTCGATCCCTGGGTTGTAAAGGTCCCCTGGAGGAGGGCATGGGACCCACTCTAGTATTCTGGCTTGGAGAATCCCATGGACATAGGAGCCTGGTGGGTACAGTTCAAGGGGTCACAAAGAGTTGGACATGACTGGGCAACTAAGCACAATGATAGGAAAAAAACTAAAAATACACAGAGAGACATATGCTATTCCTTATGGGAATACTGGGCATTGTAGTAATGTTGATTTTTTCCTAGATTAATAATTGGAAACTTGATGAAATGATTCTGAGATTCATATACAAGCATAAACATTCAAGAATGGCCGGGAAAACCTTGAAAGCCAAGCAGATAAAAAGGATTTACTACAAACACCTTATAAAGCAAAAATAAGTAAAATCATACTATATTCACATAAATGTTGACAGATCAACTGAATACAATATATAACTCTGAAAATACCTCTCATAAATAAAATGTGATAATATAAATGGAATGGTTATTAAGTGTTAGAATAAATATATGATAAATAGTAAATTAAAAATATCAGATGATAAATATATACCAAAAAATTCAGCTATTTAAATCATATAAATCAAGAAGAAAATATTCATTGTCAAGGGATTCCTAAGCGAAAATACAGTAGAAAGGGTTGTAAAGGGGAAGATAGATATATTTGAGTACTTAAAATATAGTAAATAAAATGGTTTACCATTTTAAAAGTATCAGTTGTGTTAAGATTAAAAAGAAGGATTTACTGCTGCTGTCGGTGAATACAGCAGTACCCTCTTCCATTTTCAAGTGTAAATGTGTACACATTTCTAGAAGGAAATGGGACAGTCGGTCACTTCCCTTTAAAAGGTTCTTCATGTTTGCCCCCAATCATTCATTCATCTCTATGATTCTATTCTAAAGCAGTTAACAGCCTTGTGCGTGAAGTTTTAGGCCTAAGCCAAAGGTCATGGCCTTATTTCTAAGTGTAAACAACTGGAAACGATCTAAACTGTCTGCCAATAAGGGTCTGCTGCTGTTGCTAAGTCGCGTCAGTCGTGCCCGACTCTGTGCGACCCCCATAGACGGAAGCCCACCAGGCTCCTCTGTCCCTGGGATTCTTCAGGCAAGAACACTGGAGTGGGTTGCCATTTCCTTCTCCAATGCATGAAAAGTGAAAAGTGAAAGTGAAGTCGCTCAGTCGTGTCCGACTCTTAGCGACTCCATGGACTGTAGCCTATGAGGCTCCTCCGTCCATGGATTTCCCAGGCAAGAGTACTGGAGTAGGGTGCCATTGCCTTAGTTACATAAATTACAGCACATCTCTGTGGTGGGTTATTCAGTTCAGTTCAGTTCAGCCGCTCAGTCGTGTCTGACTCTTTGTGACCCCATGAACCACAGCACACCCGGCCTCCCTGTCCATCATCAACTCTTAGAGTCTACCCAAACCCACGTCCATTGAGTCGGTGATGCCATCCTACCATCTCATCCTTTGTCATCCCCTTCTCCTCTTGCCCCCAATCTTTCCCAGCACCAGGGTCTTTTCAAATGAGTCAGCTCTTCTCATGAGGTGGCCAAAATTATGGAGTTTCAGCTACAACATCAGTCCTTCCAGTGAATACTCAGGACTAAATATCCTTTAGGATGGACTGGTTGAATCTCCTCACAGTCCAAGGGACTTTCAAGAATCTTCTCCAAGACCACAGATCAAAAGCATCAGTTCTTTGGTGCTCAGCTTTCCTTATAGTCCAACTCTCACATCCATACATGACTACTGGAAAACCATAGCCTTGACTAGACAGACCTTTGTTGCCAAAGTGATATCTCTGCTTTTTAATATGCTATCTAGGTTGGTCATAACTTTCCTTCCAAAGAGTAAGCGTTTTTTCATTTCATGGCTGCAATCACCATCTGCAGTGATTTTGGAGCCCCCCAAAATAAAGTCTGACACTGTTTCCACTGTTTCCCCATCTATTTGCCATGAAATGATGAGACCAGATGCCATGATCTTCATTTTCTGAATGCTGAGCTTTAAGCCAACTTTTTCACTGTCCTCTTTCGTTTTCATCAAGAGGCTCTTGAGTTCCTCTTCACTTTCTGCCATAAGGGTGATGTTGCATATCTGAGGTTATTGATATTTCTCCCAGCAATCTTGATTCCAGCTTGTGCTTCCTTCAGCCCAGCATTTCTCATGATGTACTCTGCATAGAAGTTAAATAAGCAGGGTGACAATATACAGCCTTGACATACTCCTTTTCCTATTTGGAACCAGTCTGTTGTTCCATGTCCAGTTCTAACTGTTGCTTCCTGACCTGCATACAGATTTCTCAAGAGGCAGGTCAGGTGGTCTGGGATTCCCATCTCTTTCAGAATTTTCCAGTTTTTGTGATCCACACAGTCAAAGGCTTTGGCATAGTCAATAAAGTAGAAATGGATGTTCTTCTGGAACTCTCTTGCTTTTTCAGTGGTGAGTTATTAGACTAGCAATAAATCCCATTTTCAAAGCGTGTGTAAGGGCTTTGGGAAATGGTTACAGCATAAAGTCAAGTTGGTTTGCTTTTGGGGAAAGAAGGATATAAGCTTCCAGTATTATGATCTCGATTTTGTGTACAAATTATACCAGAAGGGACTGAACGAATATATACAATGTGAACAGTACTTATCTCTGGGTAGTAGGTCATGAGTTTTTATTTTTTTCCTTCTACTTTGCTGAATTTTCTTAATGCATCATGATAAGGGTGTTTCTTTTATACCTGTGGGTTTCTTTTATACACTTATAGCACATTTTTAACTACGGAAAAATTGTTTATTTTTTTTTAAAGCAATAATTTAAAAATGAGAGGTCCAAGTATTTCTGTTAAACTGAGCGCTAGCACCTGGGGAAGGGTCTCTAGTGGCATGCCGTAAGTGTCCTGTCCAGCGTTTTATTTCTGATTTGGAGGAGGATGCAGGACAGACTTCACGCTTTACTTGGCACCTCTTCTCTGTGATGGCTTGGAGGTAGTGGAGAGGCTTCTGTGTTCTTGCGCCCTGTGGGCAATCTTGCCTTTCCTGGGCCTGGGCCTGGGACCTCTGTCACCTGAGTGTGGAAACTTCGGGCAAGCCACCTCTGCTGGAGGGGGATGCAGTCTGCCGCCAGTGCGCAGCCTCGCCTGCAGGTGAGGTCGGGTGACGAGGTGTGGCAGGGCCCGCACTCGTGGCCACGGCCAGTCTGGCCACCGCTCCTTACGTTCCACCTTGTCGGGAGGGGTTCTGCTTTGCCTGGGCCGTGTTGATAGCCTCGGAGTCCCCCACAGGCAGAGTGAGGGTACGGGGAGTGGGCATGGGCCCCTTGAGACGCTGCAGCCTCCTCTTTCTGGGGACGGTGTGGGGAGGGCGGGCTATAGGGCTGACCGGAGCCCCTGGCCAGCGAGATCCCACCTGGGCAGTGGGACAGCTCCAGCGAGACCAGGACCGATGCAGTGAAAAGTGAGAAGGTGCAGGGGGACCAAGGTCCCCACTCACCTCCCTGACTTCCTGCTGGGAAGCTGGGGACCCGTGGTGGTGAGGTGACGGGAAGGGAGAAAGTGGAGCTCGATGCGTGCTTGTGGCAGAGTGCAGACTGCACCCGCTGTACCCTAGCAGGGCACAGCTGAGCAGACTCAGACCTCTGCCACGGAGTTCAGCGGTGTCAGGATAGAGGACATGGCAGGCTGTAGAGTTAGATCCCTGTGTCCATCCGCAGCCCCCAAGCCTGGCCAGGAAGGACAAGATGCTGCTGCCCCTCCGCCTGGGCCCAGGGATGGAGCGGGGCCTGTCTCTTATACACATCTCCTGGGATTCTTCAGGCAAGAACACTGGAGTGGGTTGCCATTTCCTTCTCCAGTGCATGAAAGTGAAAAGTGAAAGTGAAGTCGCTCAGTCGTAAAAACAAGCAAATTCTAGAAATAATCACCAGAGAAGGAAATGGCAACCCACTCCGGTACTCTTGCCTGGAGAATCCCATGGACAGAGGAGCCTGGCGGGCTGCAGTCCATGGGGTCGATAAGAGTCGGACACGACGGAAGTGACTTAGCAGGAGCCGCTGCAGAAATAATCACAGAATAAAGCTGTGTTAAATCTCAAAAACATAGTGATAAAAATGTGGGAGAAAAAAACAATAAACTCCCAAATTGCATTGCTTCTGGCCTTACAGAATCTGAGTTTATAAAATCCCCAGTTACTTAAGGCTTCTGTATTGTCCAAGCCATTTCATTGACATCATTCTTTTAAACTGCAAAGGAATGGTGCAAGGATCCCTTGAGATTGGCAGCAGGGAGAGCTGTCTAATGGAAGTCATTTGGTGAGTTGACTATTGTTTGTTGGTAATGAGAGACATACTCCTGAGAGGAGATGTATTTGGGGGGAAACTTCATAAACTTATCACAGAATCAGCCCATTTCTTTTTTTTAATTGGAATATAGCTGATTTACAACGAGCCCCCACCTCCTCACCCCTCCTGTTCTCAGGAAGCCACGGGGGAGGCTGCCGCCCCTCAGAGCCCGTGTGTCCTGCAGGGTTCCAGAAAGTTACAGGGCCAGACTCAGGCCTCCTCAGCAAGTTGCGGGATTGTAAAAGGCAAGCGGGGTCCAAAGTGGGGATCTCACTTTCCCCAGGGAGGACACACTTCAGAACATAGGCGGGGGTTATAGGAGAGTCAGGAGGACATGGCTGGCCGACCACATCCATGGAGGCCGGTGCTGGACAGACATCGGATGCAGAGGGGCTGGGGCTCTGGAGTAGGTGCACCTTGCGAGGGAGCCCAGGGACAGTGTGGGATGCTTGGCTGTGGGCTCAGGGGCAGCACTCTTGAGAAAGGAGGGGTCATTCCGTGGACCTGAAGCAATCGAACAGGAAGTCTAAGTGACAGCCCCTGCAGAGTAGGTGCCAGGGCCGAGGGTGCCAGGCCAGACAAACAGAACGCCTCAGAGCCGGAGGTCCCACCACTGACCAGTATTTCTGTAAGTGCATTTAAAAAGAATAACTGGAAAAGGGAAATGTGACAAAACCAAGATCATTCATGAATACCAGCCCTGACTTTTTATTATTAAATTCCATAGACGTAAAGTCACTCCATCAAACTGCTATGAAAGTTTCCCATTTCTGTACTTATCTCATTGTGGGCGATATCAGTTTGTGTCCACCAGCCACAGACTCCACTTGACAAAGTGCTGGGGGTAAGGCCCTGTTTCCAGGGCTCTCAGGGCCCTCAGGAAGTGGGAGGACCCGTCTCTTGGGCAGATGGATCCTGGGATGTGCCTGCCCCCAGGCCTGGGGCACCAGCTTCCCGTGAGTCCATCAGTAAACAAGGTCCTTTTGGAGTGGTGAGCACCACGAAGGAGACAGAACACCGGGTGCCCTGGGTGGGGTGATCCAGAGGGGACTGCCTGGCTGGCACTCATGTAGAGGGAGTGAGCTCTGCTTGATGCAGGAAAAGCCAGGAAGGGCTTCTGGACGAGAGTCACAAATAGAGTTTGGCTCCCAAGGAGAATTTATTCCAATGAGCTGCTCTTAAAGGAGCCACATGCTTCCTGACAGTGAATGAGTCCCTGTCCCTGTGAGGCTTGAAGCTCAGAAAGGCCGAGGGGACTTCAGGCTGACCCCTGCCAGGAGAGGGCCCTGAGCTGTGTCTTCCAAGGTCTGCGGAGTCAGGGCAAGGGGGTGGGTCTGGGAGCAGTGAAAGCGAGACCCAGACTGGGGACAGAAAGTGGCCTGGGTATTCAGATTCTGCTATTCATTCCAAGCTGTGATGGATGTAGCCCAGCTTCCCTGACCTCTGCTCCCCTTTCACCTGTCCCCAGGCCCCACCGAGGCCCCGCTGGGGATAAAATCAGGAGTGCTTGTGCAAAGGACATGTTGTTTGTCTTCCAGCTTATGAGGAGCCTCTGAGTTATCTCAAGTTTTTCCTAAAACAACATTTTTCTCCATTTCTTAAAAAAAAAAAAAGAAAAAACTCAGCAGAAGAAAAGAGATTATCTTATTTTATACAATATGCCATCAGCCAGGGAGCAGAACATCAGCAATGCTTGAGGGTTGCATAGCAACTGGCTTTTCAATTGATTTTTTTGAGAAGGAACCAAAGCTACTGAACTGTTCTCATTTTAAATATTTCCTAAGATGATGAAAATCAAAGCAAATGGAAATCAGAGACTTGTGGACAATCAAAGAACATAAGGTATCTTGTTGTGAAAGACCAGGTCAAGACAAAGTATGGAACGCTCCTAGGAATTTTTCAGCATTAGAACAGAGGGTCGGAGAAATTCGGACTGTGAGTCTCTCAGGGGAAGGCAAGAGAAGAAAGTGCTGGGGCAGGGCTCAGTGTTCAAGAGGCTGGTGCCACTGCCCTCTTCCTGCATGTGCCAGGCCATCACCGACCTGATATGGACTTCTGCCTCCCTGACTGTGTGGGGGCTGTGTAGGGATCTCAGACATCCCGGGGACAGCCCCCTGGTTTACCCCCAACCCCCAACCACTTGGTGCTAGGCCTGGTGCCCAGCCCCTGGCCATTATGGCCCACCTCCTGAGCCAGTCTCCAGGGTCCAGAGAAGAACAGGAAGCTTTGGAGGCAGATGTGCCCTACAGGCTTGAGCTGGGAAGGTTCACTTGAAGAGTCTTGAGCTGGCAGCTTGGCTTTCTCTGGGAATAGATTCCCAGCCTCTGGGAGGATGTCTGGAATGTGCCTTGATGATCCGGGAGTCCTGAGCAGAGGAATACGGATTATGCCTTCTGGCCCTCCCTGGTGTTGGGAGTGTGGATGCCTGTGGTGAGGTTTGAGCTCTAGGTACTCCCTGGCACCCCAGAGCAGCCTAGAGAAGAGCCTCAGCTTGGAGTTAATTCTGGCCCCTGCTGGTCCTTTGAGTCATTTACCACCATTGAGCCTTAGGGCCTCCGTAAGGTGAGCGCACACCCGCGATGGCAGCAGGGCGAGGGTCCTGCGAGTCTCAGCCTGCAGCGCCCTCTTTGGGTCGGGTCGTGTCTGCAGCCCCTTGTGTGACTTCACTCACCTCACCCTACCCTCATAGCAGCTCTCTGGGGGCACTTACCTCACCACCCACCCCACTCTACACCCCCGTCCCGTCCCCCCTCCCCCCACAGGACAGGTGAGGACTGCCGAAGTCACGCAAAGGGGACCCAGCGGCTGTGCTCAGGGAGGAGGCTGGATTGTTTTTCCACAGGGCTCCTTGGGTTTGCTCCCCTTGGGGGGTTCCCAGGGTAGGGTTCCCCCATCAGAGGGCGAGTTTGCAGCTCCCACCTTGGGGATGCTCATGGCATCTAGCAGGAAGAAGTCAGGATGCTCCTCAGCATCGTTCAGTGCGCGGACTGGCCCCCACCGCAGAGAATTTCCAGCCTTGCATTTTAGCAGTGCCGAGGTTGAGAAGGGAGCTCTGCTTTCTTGAACCCAGCAGATCTGGACTCCACTCTGTGCAAGCGGTCCTGTACTTCTTTGGGAGGGCGGGTTTGCGGGGTGGCGGGGGTGGAGGGGGACCCTCTGGGGTCCGAGCAGTTGAGAAGGTTTCGGTTGGCTCCCGCTGGATGACCATATTCTTTGAAGATGCTGACCGCCGTGGCCGGAAGCGCCTGAGCTCTCAGCTGTGCGCTGCGGTTGGGGAGGGTGCGCCCGGGACAGTGAAGCAGGGAACTTGTCCAGGGGTACAGGGCCGATGACAACGAAGCAGGCTTCCACCCCCAGGGCCCGGAGCAGCCTGGGGAGCCGCACCATCACTCGCAGGTGCCGTGGTGTGTGGGATTGGTGATCTGGGAAATTCCCTGATACATCCTGGAACCTGCGGAGCCTCCGCGTTCCTGGTCCCGCTTTTCTCCTGTCTCCTTGACTGAAGGAGGTAAGAACATAAATAATTCAGCTCATCCTAGAGCAAACAATGGAGATGTCAGAGAGCAGAGATTGGGACAGAACTTTCTGCAGAACTCTTAATTGATTTGTTTAATGTGGGACCCCAGAGGCTGGCTGCGGCCTCCGGTTCCGTTTCAGCCGGTGGCCTGCGTCTCGGGAGCAGCAGCCCTTTGATCCTGGCGCACGAGGCTCCCTCTGCTGTTCCTGCGGCAGCGGCGCCACCTGGTGGCCACCTCGGCTCTCGCCCTCTGCGGAGAGGTGCCTTCCAGACGCCCCTCTGAGGCATTTTGTATTACATCCCTAGAAAAAGAATCCAAAGATTTGTTTCCTCCTGTGTGCTTTCGTCTCGCTTCTTCGTGGTCTTTGATGCCCGCGGAGGTTGTCAGGACAGTGAAACCAAGCTGACGGGGTGGGAGCAGGTTATTCTGCCGTTTTTCTAGACCCCTGAGATGCGCATCAAATCTGAGGCTGACTGCTCCACGCTTATTCAGCCTGCCTGTGAAGCTCACAACTTTCCCAGCCCTGTGATCCTCGGTGATGTCAAGGTCGCCAAAGCGACCATCCTTCATCGTCGCAATTAGAAGGCCGTCGATGACTGTGGAGCATGGCATAATGGGCACCTGGCGTTTGCCCCTCTTTTCAACGCTGTTGATATACTTCAGAGCATCAGCCCGGACAGCCACACCCACTATTATAGCGGCACGGAAAGACTCCGGGATTGCCATTACTTCTGAAAGGAAGACAGACACGTCTCTCGTCCTTGCTTGGATAGGACTGCAGTCTGTGTGCTGCGTGATACGTGGCAGAGACATGGGATGGAGGGCTGTGAGTGTGATTCAGAGGGCAGAGCGGTGTGCGGAGATCCCTCCCGAGCCCGAGTGACCCTTGTGGGTGTCCAGACCTCCCTCCTGGAGAGCCCTTCAAGGCAGGCAGAACCTATGGGAAAGCAGACAGCTCTCAGGAAGGGGGAGAAGTAGGCCAAGGAAGGGTTGGGTCTGGGGTGCAGTCTTCTGCCTAGAAGCTCATGGGTGGTTGTTTGGGGATGGGGGTTGCCTCTGAGTAAGCCTGCTTCACCTGGTGTTTTGGTTCTTTTGAGCCTCCGATCCACCGAACTTGCTTGAATCCCCAGCTGGCTCTAAACTCTTCCCCCAGGAGCTGCACCTGAGAAGCAGCAGAGCTCCCCAGAGGAAAATTGCTGAACTTCTACCAAGGAGGAAACCTGGGCCCAGAAAGATCCTCTCTGGCCTGTGTCCCAGGGCACTGCAGACTCCCCCTTTGCATGCGCGAGAGTGGTCCTCTCCCGCGCCTCCTCCACAAGCTCGTGGCCAGAAACCATGCTTCCTCCTCTGCCAGCTGGCTTGCTCGTCTCCTGCCACCTTACGGTCCTGACTGTGTCCTCTCTGCTCACTGACTCAGCTCTTTCTAAAATGCATGTGGGTCTGGCACCTGCTGCCCAGCACGAGTGCCCCCTCCTGTGCCCTCCAGGCCAGCGCAGAGGAGGATACCAGCCCTTAATTCCTTGAGAATGGCCAGAACCTTGGGAGAACTGGGAAGTGGGCAAAGAAACCGGAAGTCTAAGCAGCTCCGGACTGTGGATGTCAGACACTGACGTCACCTTCCTCCAGGCCCCAACTGGGCTGCAAGTTCCCAGGGCCCAGCACACGGCCACTGCTTTTTTGTGATCTGCCTCTTCAGGGCCACCTCATCCTGGTGGAACCCCTCTGAGCCCTTCCTTCTGCCCCTCCTCTTGGGGAGTCTCCTCAGAAACCAAAGGCAGGGAGAGAGTCCCAGACAGCTTCTTCTCTGGGTCCTGTGGCGCAGACCCCTGTGGGCCTGGAGAACAGGAGTGATAGGCTGCTTCTTGGAGTGGAGGAAGGGAAGACAAGGCAAGAACAAAGTGCAAATCAATACTTCAGTAAATTATCCTGCCATGGCAGTGAGGTCACGGTGGCTGCTGAGAGGGTCTAGGAACCTGGGCTGAATCCAAGGGCCTGGTGTCTGGGAGGCAGGAGGCGATCACCAGCATGCCAGTGTTGGGTCCAGCCCGGAAGGGCCTTTGTTCCAAGGTTCCTTACCTGGTGACGTGAGGGATGTGTTTTCTTTGGTCCACAGAACTGCTTTGTGGCTTCACAGGTGGCTCAGATGGTAAAGAATCCGCCTGCAATGCAGGAGACCTGAGTTTGACCCCTGGGTCAGGAAGACCCCCTGGAGAAAGGAGTGGCAACCCCCTCCAGTATTCTTGTCTAGAAAACTCCCTGGACAGAGGATCCTGGTGGGCTATAATCCATGGGGTCACAAAGAGTCGGACATGACAAAGTAACTTACACACACACACACACACACACCTTTGTAAAATGTAAAAACTGGCCTGAGAGGTCAGTCTGGTGATAGCTCTGGGCTCTGTTCTTGCATGCCATGCCCGTGGAGCTGGGGCTGAGTATTGTTGCTCCTGCATCAAGGCATGGGCTCCTTGGTTTGCCAGTTCTTGCCACTCCTTATCACCCCAACTTCTTTATCATAACAGGGAAATATTCTTCTGTAACCTTCTAAACTGGCAAACAAAAGACAGATTTGCTTTTCTTTGAGCCAGCCTGCCTCACTGACTCACATCAGCAGCCTCAGCCTGTGGGCATTGGGTTTGCAACACCCACCCATCACTTCCAATGAGCCGGCTCCCTGAGCAGTCGGGCCTCTTTCTGAGCCCCCAGGTTGCTTGTTCTCACCTCGTTTCAGCCTTTGGATCTGTCTCCAACTCCATGCCCTTATTCCTGTTCTCTGGCCCTGACACCATGTGTCTTTCTAGTTGGGATTCTTGACTTCTCTTCAAAAATGTGACTAGAGCTTCTCTCCCACTGGTGCTGGACACACTAGCTGAGTCCTCCAACCAGCCAGCCAGTGCACTCGCCTGGGCTTCCCACGAGTCTCCAAGGAGGAAGTCCGCTGCTCGTGGTCTTTTAACACAACTCCAGTTGACTTTCATGGGAGGAGTTTCCTGACAACATATGTGAGACACATCTCTGCTGCAAGCAGATCTAGGATGGCCCCTGTGAGCCCACATCTTGGCGGTCATTCCCTGCTGTGGTCCTTTGCCTGCAGGCATGGGTGGGACCGAGGTTTGCCTCTAACTGGACTACAGCTTGTGTCTCGGATATGCACTCTCAGGTCACCCATGCTGGGAGAGGCAAGCTGCCCTGTGTGACTGCTCTGTGGCGAGGTCCATGCGAGGTGGCAAGGAGCCCTAGGCCCAGCAGCACGTGAGGAACTGGGTCCTGCCAGTAACCACGTGAGTGAGTGTGCGAGTGTGTCCCACCCAGGGGAGTCTTCAGCTGAGATTGCAGCCCCAGTCTCAGCTGCCAGCAATCTCACGGGAGAACCTTGAGTAGAGGACCCCACTGGATTGCCTTTGGATTCCTAACCCAGAAACCATGAGATAACAAGTGTTTGGGTTTTTTCAGATCATGTGTGTGTGTGTGTTAGTCACTCAGTTGTGTCTAACTCTTTGCGACCCCCATGGACTGTAGCCCACTGGGCTCCTCTGTCCATGGAATTCTCCAGGCAAGAATACTGGAGTGAGTAGCCATTCCCTTCTCCAGGGGATGTTCCCAACCCATGGATGAAACCAGGGTTTCCTGCATTGCAAGCTGATTCTTTACCATCTGAGCCACCAGGGAAACTCTTTTCAGATTTCCAAACTTTGCAGATCATAAAGTTTAGAAATAACTCATTACGTTATTGTTATTCATTGTTATTTGCTAAGTCGTATCTGACTCTTTGCAACCTCACTGGCTGCAGCAAGCCAGGCTTCCCTGTCCTTTGCTATCTCCTGGAGTTTGCTCAAACTCATGTCCATTGAGTCAGTGATGCCATTCAACCATCTCATCCTCGGTTGACCCCTCCTCCTCCTGCCTTCAATCTTTCCCTGCATCAGAGTCTTTTTGAATGAGTTGGCTCTTCACATCAGGTAGCCAAAGTGTTGGAGTTTCATCTTCAACATCAGTCCTTCCAATGAATATTCAGGACTAATATCCTTAGGATTGACTGGTTTGATATTCTTGCAGTCCAAGGGACTCTCAAGAGTCTTCTCCAGCACCATAGTTTGAAAGCATGAATTCTTCAGCTCTCAGCTTTCTTGTTGTTCCAGCTCTCACATCTGTACATGACTGCTGAAAAAACCATAGCTTTGACTATATGGATCTTTATTGGCAAAGTGATGTCTCTGCTTTTTAATAGACTGTCTAGGTTTGTCATAGCTTTTCTTCTAAGGCATCAGCGTTTTTAATTTCATGGCTGCAGGAGATAATAAACAGGCCTGTGGGCAGCAGGCTTCAGACCTGGGTAAGCCACGTGGTGGTGGAGTGAGGACACTGGGAATCACGCTCTCTCCACCCCAGCCCACACTCTGTCTGTTCTGGTTTCTTCCCCCCCTGGAATTCTCTGCCCTGGGGGAAGCTCCAGGCTCGTAGTCACACACCTTTCCAACCCCTTGGCCCCAACCATCATGGTGCTAGGTGGGGTTGTCTGGGTTTGACCTCTCCCACCCCTGAGCCCGAGGTCAGACCCAGATTAATAAAGGAGATCTTTTACCAGAGGGATATTGGGCTGTTGTTGTCAGAAGAACTCAGGCAAAAGTAACTGTAACCAACCAGGGGTTCGGTCCCCTGATGTCTGGGCTGAGAGATGTGGCCCCGAAGGGAATAAGGTCCTTCTGCTGGAGGTGGCTTAGCAAGGCTCCGGGCTCTCCTGGTGGCTAAGATGGTAAAGAATCTGCCTGCAATGCAGGAAAGCCCGGTTCCACCCCTGGAGAAGGGAATGGTTACCCACTCCAGTGTTCTTGCCTGGAGAGCTCCATGAACAAGGAGCCTGGCGGGCTACAGTCTGTGGGGCGTGCAAAGACTGGACACGACTGAGTGATCTACAGTGTCTTGGGCTTTGTGGAGCTGGGGGGGTCCCCCCCTCCCGTGGGGGCTCTGCAGCCATCCTTGATTGAATGGTGATCCGTGGCCCTTGTGGTCCAAACTGGAGTGGCAATCTTAAGCCCAATGGGATCCAAGCTCAATCATCCCTGAAGGTCCCTTCCTTCTCATTCCACCCAAAGTTCCTTCCTTAGAAAGGAGAGTCTTTGACTTGCTTCTTCCTCCAGAGCTGTGGCTTCTCAGGGTTTTCACTGGAAGCAGTGATCGCCTGGTAGGGTTTTGGGCTGACCTGCTTGGATGAGATACAAATGCCATGATCCCTTCCTTTGCCCCTTCTGTGTCATTTGGGGTGGCCAAGACTGTGCTCCAGAAGCAAACCAGCCCACATCCCAGCCGCTTACAACAAAGCTTGACTTCTCACTCACACTGGTGTCTTCAGGGTGAATTGGCATTGGACTCTGGTCTCATTTTCACTCAGGACCTGGGCGACAGAGCAGCCTGGTTCCCATGCCAGCCAGGAGAGATCTCCGAAGGCTCTCGCGTGGGCAATAAAGTGCTCAGACCAGGAAGAGACACACATCACTTTTGATGGCAACTAATTGGCTGGAGGTAGTCACATGCTTTCCCAGTCTTGGGGAGGGCAGTAATGTGCCTCTCTTCCCCTTTCCCAGCAGCCGCTGGGGCTGTCCATCTCTGGGGAATGTTCAGTAGGTCCCAGCCACCAGTCTCGCTCCTATCTGTGACTGACTTCATTAGGACTCACTGAATGCTACTAAAACATGTATTCTCATCTCTCAGGAGCAATTGGCTCTGTGCTTAGGGCGTGGGAACTGGTCCACCGTCTTGTAAACCACTGACTTGGGTAACTCACGGGATGCCTGGCAATGATGGATCTTCCCTGGGCTTGACTCCTTCTTCCTTCTTCTGCAACATGCTGGCTTACTAACAGTACCCTGTAAATACACCCCAAATCCATTCTACTTATACACACAAAGGGAAATTTGTGACTATGTTTGTTGGTATTGTTTATGCAAGAGAAGAGGAGAAATGCATGCTTTCAGGTCTACTGAGGAATGCATAGCTCTACTTTATGGACAGGTTTGCCTAGAGGGAACCGCTTTGATGGTAGGAGTATGTGGTGAGAGCGGAAACCAGAATGCCGGCTATGAGGACTGTGGAGAGAAAAGGGGTGAGTGCAGCTTGTGAGACCTGGTTCTGAGATGATAATGGTGTGTGTTTTCTTTGGAGAGGGCGTTTAGGGAAGTGGATGGAATATAGACTTTCGGTTTGAGGCTTCTGAGCTGTGTGACCTGGGGCAAGTTACTTGACCTCTCTGAGCCTCAGTTTCTTGCCTTTCTGGGTAACTGAAAACTGAGTAAGAGAGTGAATGCCAGTGCCAGGCTGGATGCTGCCAGCCTGGTGGCCGGCCTTGGCTGGCAGGCGTGTGTCCTGATATAGAATGCAATGTGGCTGCTCCCGGTGGCTTCCTGTCCCCTGGTCCTGCGGGAACTGCCCCAGTGGCTGTGTTCCTTATGCGGCTCCTCCACTGTACCTGCTGCAGAATTTCCCCCTCCCTTGTGTAGCTTCTATCAAGGGAGAAACACAGGGCTCCTTTCTTCTTCTCTGGGCTTGTAGCCATGTTGGGAGTTCTGTCTTCCCTGTCCCAGGTCCTGCCCAAGGTCCACGGCACTGGCCTCCTGGTCAGAGCTTTCCCAGAGCAGGTGCCAAGCAGGACGCGTGGACCTTGGAGGTGGGGGTGCTGAATGGACCCTTTGAGGCTTTGAGGCCTCAGAGTTTTGTTCCTGTGTCTCTCCTGAAATCATGCAGTGGCTTTGTGTGGAAGCTCAGGCAGGTCTGTGTGGCCAGGGATCTTTTCCGCCACTCTGGAGAATGGAGCCACATGGGAGGGAGTTCTTGAGAGGCCACCTGGGCCAGGTCCCCAGTCTACAGGGTCTGCTCAACTCCTATCCAGACCACCGGATACCAATCCATCTCTGTTGTCTCTCCTGCCCCTGCAGTCCATGAGCCTCATTGAGATTGGGAACCCCTCTCAGAGTCTGGAGAATGTTTGCCGCTGGGCCTACCTCCAGCAGAAGCCAGACACTGATCACGACGAGTACCACGATCACGCCATATTCCTCACACGGCAGGACTTCGGGCCCTCGGGCATGCAAGGTGAGTCTCGGGCCTACGGGGGCACAGAAAGGAGGGAGGCTGCACGTGAGTGCCTGACTTCATTAGGGCCCCCCAGCAGCCTTGGCCTGGGATGAGAGGGGAGTCTGGGCAACGATGTAAGTGCTGAGAAGGGCGTCCGGGTTGAGGGTAAGTGCTAGTCTCTTCCTGGCTCTTCAAAACTACCAGGAGCTCTGACATGTCCTCCAGGAAACTGTGTCTCTCTGGGGACAGGGAAGATCAAAGTGGGTGAATGGGGAGTCTGAGGCTGGCAGCCCAGGGGCCGGACAAGCTCTGAGGCTGGGTTTCAGTTGTTTGCTCCCTCCGTGCGTGCTTGCCAAGCCACTTCAGTCGTGCCCCGCTCTTTTGCGACCCCATGGACTGTAGCCCACCCAGCTCCTCTGTCAATGGGATTCTCCAGGCAAGAATTCTGGAGGAGCTGCCGTGCCCTCCTCCAGGGATTCTACCCTACTCAGGGATTGAACCCGTGTCTCTTACGTCTCCCTCATTGGCAAGAGGGTTCTTTACCACTAGCGCCACCTGGGAAGCCCTTGCTTCCTCCAACTTTTGTAAAACAAATTTGAATAAATTTTCAATCTTTAAAAGACAAGGGACTTTACTTAAAAATTCAAACTATATAAGATTGACAGATCCAAAAGAAAAAACTGACAAGTCTGCAATCATAGTTGAAGATCTCACACAGTGAATGTTAAATAAAATAAGTGAAATAAGACAGTCAGAGAAGAATATATATTCATGACTCCACTTATTTCAGGCTTGGAAGTGGGCAAAACTGGTCTGTGGTGTTAACAGTCAGGAGAGTGGGCAGGAGGGAGGGCGCTGCTGTTGGAACCGAGGAGAGGCTTCTGCAGTGTGGGGACAGTTTTATTTCTTGGGCGGGGGGTGGCTACACAGGGGTGATCACTTGTGCCTCCTGGCTGGTCTTGGCGCCTCTCCACTGAGGGCTTGCTTGCTCCCCTTCAAGCCCGTCTGTGTGGCCAGCTGACAGAGCACTCTGTCACCCTTTGTCCGGGTGAGAGCTCTAACAGGGAGCAGAACTGTTCTGCAGGAGAGAAACCAACACAACTTTTAAATTAAGTGACTTCATTCTTCATTTAAAAATGTAAAAGGACAGCCAAGAATTACCAGATATTTAAAAAATAAAAAGGAAAGGATGAAAAAGATGGACCGAGATGTAAAATAAAATTAAAAAGCTAACTCTCATTGGAAAAGACTCTGATGCTGGGAGGGATTGGGGGCAGGAGGAGAAGGGGACGACCGAGGATGAGATGGCTGGATGACATCACTGACTCGATGGACGTGAGTCTGAGTGAACTCCAGGAGTTGGTGATGGACAGGGAAGCCTGGCGTGCTGCGTGCGATTCATGGGGTCGCAAAGAGTCAGACACGACTGAGCGACTGAACTAACTAACTAACTCCAGAGGAAACAGATAATTTAGAGAAGGGAAAAGTACATTTTTATAAAGTCACATCTCCAGAATGTTTGAGGAAATATATCTGTAAACCCAGAATAGGCTACAAAGAAGAATCAGAGAAAAAAAAAGGTTTTCATTAAAGATTTGATGGTGTTGACTAAAAAATTAAATGTCCAACCTGAAAGTTATGTGTGTGTGTGTGTATTTTAATTCACCAGAAATGTTTAGCACTTCAGTCCTGGGGGATAGCTTCTCAAGTAACCCTGAGAAAACTGAGCTGCTCTGAGGAGGCGAGGGGGGCTAGGATAGGTAGGAATTTTGCAACAAAGGGCAGCCAATAAGAACGAAGCTTACTGTTAACTGAAGAAAATGAAAATCTCAAGTTAAGGAATTTAGTGCTTTTCTGTGTGTGGGAAGATGTAGGAGTCTGGGCTCACTGAATCATTCCTTTGCTATGCGTCTCAGCCATCTGGGGCCAGTATCCATTGTTTTCCCATCCTGAGTTTCCTCGGGGCTCACCCGCTCACCATCCATGGTGGCTGCAACTGCTGAAGCTGTGACATGCTTCCTTTACTGATATGGCAGCAATATTCCATTTCTGAGTGGGTGAAATAGAAAATTCAAAAGCTGAAATAAAAAGTCAAGGGCACCCAAAAAGATCAAAATATGAGAGAAAAATTGATGTAGAGGCACAATCCAGGAAGAACACTGTGTCTATCTAAAAGGATTTCTGGAAAGAAAATAATAGCAAAATAAACTAAGAATGAAGGATATAAAGAAAAAATATAGAAACATTTTCAAATCCTCAAATCCTAAATGTTTATGTAATGCTAGCATGGGTGAATGCGAAATACACAGACTGAGGCACATATTCATACGCAGGCTTTGCATACAAGGGACAAAGAGAAAACCACAAAGGTCTGCCCTGGCACTGGTTCAAGAACAAGCATCTCAAAATCTGCAGAGCAAAAAGATACTTTAAGAGACATATTTTCCTGTGTATTAGAAGGGAAATAGACAATGGTTGGGTATACTGCTTTTAGACAGTTCTGGAACCAGCACTCCCTGAGCACACTTCTTCCTTTCTGTACTTTTCTCTTGGAACACGTTGCCTAAGACCTCTCCACGGGGTCTCAGATGAGCGAGGCTCAGTGGGGGGACAGTCCGGGCTTCTAACTTTCTGGGTCTTGCTGACTTAAAAAAGTGCATGACCTGAGAGTTGCGAGTTCAGTTTTATTTGGGGCGAAACGAGGCCTGTAGCCTGGGAGACAACATTTCAGATAGCTCTGAGAAACGGCTCCAAAGAGGCAGGGGGGAAGGTCAGTACACTTGTGATTTTAGTGAAGAGGGAATGCGTGCAATCAAGTACGTATTTTTTTGCAGAAAGTTTCTGCTGGTCTCTTGAGAATTCCTGTTAGTCATGAGGAGCAGACATCACCACGAAGGAATTTAGTGCTTTTCTATTACAGGAAGATTCAAGAATTGAGCTCATAAAATTGGCCCCTGAAAATAAGTATCTGAAGACCCGTCCTGCCAGCTTTTCCCAGAGCACAGAGCGCCTCATCCCTGATCTCCACCCTGAACCCCTTTCAGGGGGTGTTGAAGCAGCAGCAGCGGCACCTGATTTAACCATGGGCAGGTGGCAAGTGCCCATGAGATGCTGGTTTGTGGCTGACAGCCTCTAGGATGCCCAGGTCTTTAGACAGAGGGCTTGCCTGGCACACGCAGCTCTGCACACACTTCCGTATCTCACCCAGTGGCAAGTGGTGAGGCCCCACTGTCTGGATTTCCTCCCTCATGGGTGGGATCATCGTGCCCCCCCATCACTCTCTCTCTCCCCATGAGCGGGAACGTGGTCCTTCCCTGGGGGCATCTTAAGACTCCCTGTGATCAGGCTCAGCCCAGTCAGGGGGCATCATCCTTCCACAGACCAGTCATATCACAAGGTGGCCTTCCCACCTTGTGGGAAGCTCAGGCAGTTCAGGCTCCTGCCTCAGCCCTGCCCTCTCTCCCTGTGAGACTCCGTTCCCTACTTCTTCCTTGGACCACACGCTGTCACTGGGCAGGCAAGACCCACTGCATCTCTTCACTGTGACCTGTTAATTCAGTGGCTCTTCAGAAGCCGGTTGAGCGGTGGCTGGAGGGTCTGTGGCCTCTCACGTCAGAGGTTAGCCTGCTGCGGCTGTCCTTCCCCCTCTGATCCCCATTCTCCACCTCTGGGGGTGCCTTGCCCAGGACAGACCGCTGGACCTCTCAGCAGGAATGTGGTTCAGAATCTGCCCAGTCAGAGCACAGGGCTCCCAGGCCAAGGGCTCCAAGAGCCTCATCCTGCCTCCCAGTCTACGTGGTCAGTCTCCCTGCACAGCTCAGCAGGGCAGCACAGCACTGCCCTGATCAGCTTGGGACCACCCTCCCCGCAGCCATCTGTGCACTGTGGAAAAGGGTCCAGCTGAGGTCTCAGAGGCGCCAGGGAGGCCCCGAGGGACGGCTCAGGGTGTGGTGCCAGGCACCAGGGCCAGGGTGCCAACAGCCCAGGAAGCAACCTGCAGCCTCGGGGACCAAAAGGCCGCTCAGCCAAGTGGGGAAGGAAAGTGGGAGGAGCCCTGAAAGAGAGCAGTGGGCAGGAGGCTACCGAGGTGGCAGAAAGCCTTGGCAGATGAGACCTGGACGCGGGAAAATGAGCTGGCTGCAGGGTGGCTGCCGATGGGCAGGGCTGAGGCTCGCGCCCCCGGGGGAGGGGAGAACTGGTCTCGAGCCGCGCCAGCCTTGAGGGCCGTTGGCTGTGCCCGTGTGCTCTGGTGCTGCCAGGGCACGTTGGGGTCCGGGTCCCTCCACGTGGGGAGGGCTCTGAGCCCGCTTTGTCTCTCCCAGGCTATGCTCCCGTCACTGGGATGTGCCACCCGGTCCGCAGCTGCACCCTGAACCACGAGGACGGCTTCTCCTCCGCGTTCGTGGTGGCCCACGAGACTGGCCATGTGTAAGTGGCCCCAGCAGGCCCCGCCATCTGAGGCAGGTCGGGGCTCGAGGGGCCCCGCTGCTCCTCTGCGCCCTGAGGGGGACACTCCCTGGATGACAAGCCCCTCGGATGTGATGTCCTGGCCCACTTTCCACTGAGGGCCAGGCAGCAGCCGGGGCTGCCCACCCATTATGCCCTCGAAGCACCTGGGCAGGAGGGTCTTCTCACCCCATTCAGTAGATGAGGGTGTGAGGGAGCCTCCCCCAGGAACAGAGAGCCGGGGCGCGGGTGTGCGTGCTGCTGGTGTGTAGGGAGGGCGGGGGCCACCTCCACCCCCACTGATTTCTCATGCCGCAGCGCTCTGCCTTGGGGACAGGACTCCCGCAGGGCCTGCCGCTGGATGCTGTCCCCTCAGAGCACCCCGGCTCTAAAATCCAGCTGGGAGAACATGGGTACCACCTGGCTCAGGGCCGACCAGGCCAGCTAAGGGTGAGGGGAGTCAGCTCAGGGAGGTCGGGGTCCCCTCCCAGCGTCTGGAGGAGGTGGGGCCGCAGGTGAGTGTGGCCAGGTGAGGGCCCAGGGAGGCTGTCCTGGCTCCTCTCACAGGCTGGGCATGGAGCACGATGGGCAGGGCAACCGCTGCGGTGACGAGGTGCGGCTGGGCAGCATCATGGCGCCCCTGGTGCAGGCAGCCTTCCATCGCTTCCACTGGTCCCGCTGCAGCCAGCAGGAGCTGAGCCGCTACCTGCAGTGAGTACCACCCGTCCCCCGGGGAGGAGCCTGGAGTGCCGGACTCAGGTCTAGGAGGGCGCCTCTAGCCCCAGGTGCAAAGCAGGGGAGAGGGGGACAGCCGTACTGGTTGGGGGGATGGGGGCTAAGTTTTGGATGGAAAGTGGTTGCAACCACTGCACCTTTAATGGATGCCTAGGGCCCAGCCAAGCCAGATCCTGCCTAACCATGCCAAGGAAAAGAGGTGCCACAGGAAACTAAAGCAACACAGCCTTAGGGCTGGGGTGTGCCAGCAGGCCCGCCGCCGAGGCGCCGTGAGGGGCCTCAACTGCCGCCTGGCCTGGCCAGCCCTGTCCTGCTGAAGGCAGCTTGTGGCGCCCCCGTGTCCCCTCACAGCTCCTATGACTGCCTGCGGGATGACCCCTTCACCCACGACTGGCCGGCGCTGCCCCAGCTCCCTGGGCTGCACTACTCCATGAACGAGCAGTGTCGTTTCGACTTTGGCCTTGGCTACATGATGTGTACCGCGGTGAGTGTCGGAGCCCCGGACGCCTGCAAGGGCTGAGCGGGAGCTGAGCCCACACCTGCCCGGTCTCCTGGGAGGTGGCTGGTGGCGGGTTGGCTCCCCGGGACAGGGCGCAGCAACCCTCCAAACATCAGGTTCTCCCCACACCTACTGCCGTATATCCAGTGGGGGCCCGTGCTGTCCTGGCTGGTCCAGACGCAGCTTTGGGAGGGATTCAGGCAGTGGAGTGTGCAGCCGGGGAACAGCGGGTGCTCATGGGACACCTGCTTGGGCCAAAGGAATGCCAGCCAGCCTTCATGCCAAGCACACTGGAGCCCACCGGCTCCATGAGAGGTCCAGGCTCCATGAGAGATGTAGCCACCAAGGTCTGCAGGCTCGGGAGGCCCAGCAGCCCCCAGGGACATGAGGGGCTGTCCCTGCATCATCCACAGTCATGAAGCATGAAGTACGCCTGAAATCCTCACAGCACCAGAACCACACAGAGCTCAGGGCAACACTCAGGCCTGTCCTGGGCAGCCGTGCGCAAGAGCCCCAGGGTGGCAAGGGGCGACCCTGGAAGGCCCCTGCAGTGGGAGGTGGCCTGCCAGCTGCCGCTGCTCTCTTCCAGTTCCGGACCTTCGACCCGTGCAAACAGCTGTGGTGCAGCCACCCCGAAAACCCCTACTTTTGCAAGACAAAGAAGGGGCCGCCCCTGGACGGGACCATGTGTGCGCCTGGCAAGGTGAGTCAGGGCAGAGGGCAGACACGGATGCACCCAGCTCTCCAGGGCAGATCCTGCAGCGCCTTGGAGTGGGGCCGGGGTCATCCCAGGGGACCCCACTCTCCACTCCCCAGAGCTCCTGCCCTCTTAGCCTCTCATACACTCTTCCTTCTGTCGGAGGGAACCTGAGGTCTCAGAGCTCCTCAATGTGCATCAAGCCCCATCGTGTGAATCCTCTCCTCTAAGGACCAGTTTTGGGGTTCCAGAAGCCTTCCATACCCCCTACACACTGTGGGTGCCCGCATCACCTCACCCTGACACCAACATTGGCCAACATTCTGGTGGCCCTGGGATCCTCAGGCCCAGCATCAGGCTTGGCCTTCTTACCCCCTAGCACATTGCTGTTTGGTCCCTGGTGGGCACACTTGTCCCTAGAGGTAGCTGGATGGCCACCTACCAGTGCCTGCCTGCTACCCTAGGCCCACTTCCCACTTTCCGTGGAAGCCGCAAGACAGAGGGCTTCTCCTTCCAGCCCAAATTCTGGGCCTGATTCTCATTGTTATTCAGTTGCTAAGTCATCTACTCTTTGTGACCCCGTGGACTGCAGCACACCAGGCTTCCCTGTCCTTCACCATCTCCCTGAGTTTGTTCATGTCCATTGAGTTGATGATGCCATCCAACCATCTCATCCTGTCATCCCCTTTTCCTCCTGCCTTCAATCTTTCCTAGCATCAGAATGTTTTCTAGTGAGCTGGCTCTTTGCATCAGGTGGTCAAAGTGTGGGAGCTTCAGTTTCAACATCAGTCCTTCCAATGAATATTCAGGACTGATTTCCTTTAGGATGGACTGGTTGGATCTCCTTGCAGTCCAAGGGACTCTCAAGAGTCTTCTCCAACACCACAGTTCAAAAGCATCAATTCTTCAGTGCTCAGCTTTCTTTATAGTCCAGCTCTCATGTCCATACGTGACTCCTGGAAAAACCACAACCTTGACTAGACGGACTTTTGTCAGCAAAGTGACGTCTCTGCTTTGTCTCTGTTGATGTCTCAGATATCTTTGACAAACTGTCTGGATTGGTCATAGCTTTTCTTCCAAAGAACAAGCGTCTTTTAATTTTATGGCTGCACTCACCATCTACAGTGGTTTTGGAGCCCAAGAAAATAAAATCGTCACTGTTTCCACTTTTTCCCCTTCTGTTTGACATGAAGTGACGAACCAGATGCCATGATCTTGGTTTTTCACACTCCCACTCCTTATGCAGACAGCCCATGAGAGTTCAGCCCAGGGAAGACAGCAGACACAGCAGGATCCTGCGAGGTCAGGAGAGGACTCCAGTGTCCCCCCGTGTTAGGGCTTGAAAGACACTCAAACCACCTGGGCCTGAGGTTTCTGCACTGCAGGTTTTAAATTCTGCTTTATTTTAGTCCCTGGTAGAGCTTGTTAGAGATATGGATTTCCAGGTCCATGCTGGAGAGTTTGATTTGGGATAAAGTTTGAGAAATTATTTTGTTTGGTTCTTTATTTGTAAGTATGTTAAAGTCCAACATAATATGAAATTCATCACTTAAGTCACTCTCGGTGGCTTTTAGGATTTTCACAGATTTGTGCAACCCGCAGCACTCTGGTTTCCAGAACTTCTCATCACCCCAGAAAGAGACCCCACGAACCAGTGACTCCCGGTTACTGTCTCCCTCCAGCTCCTGGAATCTACTAACCTGCTTTCTCTGTCTATGGATTTGCCTATTTTGGAGTTTCCTATAAGTGGAATGACATAATATGTGCCTTTTGTGTGTGTCTGACTTTTTTTCACTTAGCATTATAACTTCAAAGCTCATCTGTGCCGTTGCAGATATCAGGGCTTCATTTCTTTTTTTTTATGGCCAGATGGCATTCCGCTATATGAATATACCACATTTGTTTACCATTTGGTGGACATGTGGGCTTTTTTCTACCTTTTGTATCTGTGACTAGTCCTGCTAATGAACATTCATGTGTACGTTTTTGTTAGAACACTTGGGAATTGGTTTTTTTAAGAGGCATCCAGGTGGTTTAGCGGTGCCCGTAGACTAGACGTTGCAAATGGGATGGTGTTAGTAATACTCCAGGGACCTAATAATGCCAGAATGGACCTCATAGCCTTCTTCTCTGCAGGACCTCGATGGAGAAGACAGGGACTTCAAAGCTTTTGCCATAACCCCAATGGGGAGCTCAGTAAATGCTGAACTGGAGAATGAGACTAGCTTGGCACGGACCCCTACCCCAGTCCACCCCTCCAAGTCCAGCCTTGGACTGGAGAGGAGAGGTGGGCGCTGACACTGTGTGGTGTGCTCGTCCGGGGTGGGGGGCGGGGCGGTGGTAGGCCTTTCCTGCAGGAATACTGGCCACAGCCAAATGGGGGCCGGAGAGTGCTTGATCACCAGCCCGCTTACTGGCCCACTTCCCCTTGGCGGGATGGCGAGGAAGGGGGCAGGTGTGGCCAAAGCACCTTGTCTCGCAGAAAGTGCTGACCCGGTGATGACTCTTCACTGCTTTTGCCGGTAGGACCCTCCGTTTATTTAGCCCAGTCGTGCTGACTGAGGGGGCGCTCAGGCTTAGCTCAGCCTGCCCTGGTTCACGAGGAGCACAGGGGGGAAGCTGAGCTGGATCAGGGATTTCTGGTGTGTGTGGAGTGGGTGCAGGGGCAGAGTGGAGGAGGGACTCTTCCCAGGGCTCCTCAGAGTCCTCTGCCCTTGTGAGTTCGTATGTTTTAGTGTCTGTCTTGTGGCAGTGTAATCTTATATCTGGAAAGCAGTCATCCTCTATCTCTCGCTTTCCTCTAAGAGCAGCCACCAGGCCCAGGAGAGAAGGGAGTGACAAGGGAGCAGGGTAACATCTAGGCAGGCTGGAGAAACAGCAGGTCGTCTGGGGAAGCAGGGCTGTGCCAGGCTCAGCTGCCCCTTTCTGTCCCTTGCTGCCTGCCTCCCCACCAGACGCCGGGCAGAGGTCACACGGCTTTCAGGCTCTCCCTGGTCTCCTCACTGTCCACAGTGGGTCATCCATGCACATCTTCCTCCTGCACCTGCCATTTCCCAGAGACAGAACCACATATCTTTACTCCATCCACAGAGATGACCTGGAAAGAGGGATTAAACCTACAGCTGAGCCACCTGTGTCCTTTGCCCCCAGTTTTATGACTTGTTCCTTGTTTGCCTGGGTTGCACACTGTGGAGTGGATGGGAAGGTGAGGTCAGGTGGAGAGGATGGGCAGTGAGCAATGAGGGCCTGTGGGCACATAGCTTTCTTACAGAATCAGGAGTTCTGAACAGGCACGTTTGGCTGGGAGGGGAGAGCTGAGCTTCTTGTTCTTGGAAGAGATGTGTGCGGTGGACCTGGGGATTAGGCTGGTCAGTCTCCTCAGCTTCACATCCATCCACCCACCCATCCATCCATCCATATGTCAGGCTTGCTTTTCCATCGGGTGTCACTGTCTCCGATGGTTGGCCATGAAGGTGACAAGGCAGCAGTGACGTGATGGTGAGCAAGGGGATGGGGAGGGGCCTGGAGGGAGCACAGAGAGGCTTTCAGTGGAGTTCAGCCAGAGCCTGGAGAGATGTGGGACCAGTGCTCCAAGTGGGGGGAATCTCCTTGGATGGGAGCATGGGGAAGATGGCTGGGGAGGGTGGTTGAGAGGAGCACGGGATTTAAAAATGTAATATACTAAGGGAAAAGTTGAAGTGCGCCAAGGCCAACAAATCGAGAGAGTTGTCATTGAAAAGACAGTTTCTCAAAAATCCCAAGGAAGTTTGCGGGGAGGAGTGGTCAGTCTCACAGGGAAGCTCCAGGATGAGTTGGGAGCAGGGCGGGGGCTGGGGGCAGGAACTGTGGTTGGAGAGACAGAAATGCCAAAGCAAGGCGAGCAGGATTAGGATCGGCTGGGGGGAATCATTGCAGTGGGCTCTGGGGCATCGGGCTGCCCCTAGTTGTCTAGTACCTGACTGGGCTTGGAGTGATTAGGATGGGGGAGGTGGCCTGGAATTTAGGAGCGCTGATGAAGGAGGAGGCTGGGAGGGGGTATGTGTACTCTGGATTGATTAGTTTGCACTTGAAAATTACCCTGTGGATGAGTTTACTATCCTTAGGAGCTGGTTAACCCTAGGAGGGGGGTCCCTCCAGGGTCAGCAAGACTCAGATGTCAAAGCATCAGAATCCAGAAAACAAAGACATAGTTGGCACGCATGGCTCCCCAGGAGATGAACGGTGGCAGGAGAGAGGCAAGGACTGTTTGAACTGAAGCTGACTCTTCCTGAGTGCGAGGCATGTCCTGCCCTGTCCAAGGTGCTGGAGACTTGGCTCGGATCTGCTCTCAGAAAGGAGGTCCCTGTGGCCACACGGGGATGCCTTCATCTCCTGGAGTCAAGGGCAGGCCAGGCACAGAGGGTCCCCCCCCAGGTGCCTCTACTCTGCAGGCTGGGTTAGTGGGCTCATCCTGCCCTCCTTGCTCGAGCCAGGGTACAGACCCAACTGGGTCAAGATGGCTCCTGCATCCGAGTGTCCTGGCAGAAAGAGTCCTTCATGTCTGTCATTCACCTGCAGTGTCTTGGAAACAACACTCACCCTAAGTTTTCATGAATTCATGAGGACTGTTTCAGAAACATGTGCCACAGTGCTTATCCAAGTGCAGAGGCCCTGTGATGCCCGTGTTCTGCTGCACAGTCGAGGACTGGCAGGCAGGCATAACTGTAGGGATCGCCCAGGGTCTGGGCATGGGAGTTTAAGCCCTCCCTCCCTCCCCATTGTGTGACCTTGAGCCATCCTGTCCCTCCTTGGGCGAGTCACCTAAGTGTCCAAGTCAATTATCTTCACATCCCAGGCTCCTGGCGCATGGCACCAGCTCAGGACATGCTGGTGGGTGGAGAACGGAAGCCCAGGACCACAGTGGCTCAGAAATGCTCAATGTGCACTTCTTGAAAAGAACAGTCTGCCTTTCAGGCTTTCAGACCCGCCTGGCGGTGCTCCTGGCCCTGCTAAAGCGCGCTGGCGCTCTCAAGGTGCTGATCCTGAGAGGCAGGTCGGGTTTGCTCACGGGTATGTGTGGCTCCAAGTCACTCATGACGTATATGACTTTGTGCTTTTAAAGGTTTACGCCCTTCTACTGGATAAAATATTTATAAGCATTTAAACATATGTTTATAAAACACTTTAGTAATACTAAACATGTTTCTTTCATAATGACACTGAGGCATCAGAGTTTAAAACTGTTCATTTGATTTGCTTGTACTCTTTCAAGTGTTCACAGTTATCCAGGAAGAAATGAACCAAAATACTAGAGGGACAGCTTCTAGGCTGTGGAATTCAGGATGATTTTTCTGTCTTTCTGCCTTGTTTTCATATTTCCTGTCATGTGCATGTGTTGCCTGTCTGCATTTGGACCCAAGTTTGTGGAGGAGGTGGTCCATCCCACTGTGGCATGTCCCGAGCTGTCCCGTGCCCAGCTCCCCATTTACAAACTGAAGGCCAGTTAGTCCAGTGGGGACGAGGGACCACCGCATGGCTTCCTCCTGATCCTTGGTCCCTGTGGCCATCAGTGATTTAGAGGCTGGGCCCCATCACAACTTCAGAGGTGCCAGGACCCTTCCCACCCTCGTTGTCCTGGTTGGGTGGGGCAGAAACCTGAGACCAGGGTGACGTAAACAGCAGGCATTTATTCCTTACATGTCTGGAGGCTGGAAATCTGAGAGTGGGGTGTCAGCATGGTCTTAGGTTTTCACTGACTGTAATCAATTAGGGCCGTTACTGCTTTTACTCCGCCTTCCCCTTGGACACACTTCTCCTGTTGGCTGGCATTAAAGCAGCCGCAGGTGTTTTGTGGCTTTGGCGAAGGAGAAATTGGATTTGGGGTGTATTTATTGGCTTACTTATGTGGTTTGGGGATTTCCCAGGTGGAGCTAGGGATAAGGAACATGCCTGCCAATGCAGGAGGCGTGAAAGATGCGGATTCGATCCCTGGGTCAGGATGACCTCCTGGAGGAGGGCATGGCAACCCACTCCAGTGTTCTTGCCTGGAGAATCCCATGGACAGAGGTGCCTGGGGGCTACAGTCCATGGGGTCACAAAGAGTCAGACATGCCTGAAGCAGCTGAACATGCCTGCATATGGCTTTTATTGCCTTATATCTACAGCTAGGTTGTTGATTCTGTCCAGGTATAATTTTAGCTTCTAGAAATACTCGTACTGCCTCTGTACCGATTCACCCAAGGTCACTGAAGAATATGTGCTGTGTTCAGCAGAGCCTTCTCAAGTGATTGGAGACAAGGGGCCTCAATTTACTAGAGGTGATTATTCCTGTGCTTGCAATAGTTTGCTTCCTTTTGGTGTTATCTTGTACTTGGGACTACTAACACAGATCCAACTTGGAGAGTTCTTTGAAAATGCTAAGTTTATCAAGATGATTTGTTTCTTGAAAAACTGCCCAGACCTCCAAACATATGTATTACAAAGCATAACGGGCATTAAAAATAATTTTCAAACACCAGGAGAGAAACTTGAATGCAGACAGAACGTGAAAAGTTTGCACAAAATGTTGATAAAGCTGTTACCAGTTAAACTGCTATTTTGAAAATTTTGGCTTACAATAAAGTAAGGGAGAGATGAAAGACTTCTGATTTCAGTTGCTCAGTCGTGTCTCACTCTTTGCAACCCCATAGACTGCAGCACGCCAAGCCTCCCTGTCCATCACCAACTCCTGGAGCTTGCTCAAACTCACGTCCATCAAGTCGGTGAT
>SJYC01134972.1:0-10257 GCA_006408675.1 Madoqua kirkii
TGTGATTCATGGAGTCGCAAAGAGTCAGACATGACTGAGCGACTGAACTGAACTGAACTCAACTGAAGGGAGGTTTCCTTTAAAGAGAAATGTCCCAAGCACTAATACAAAGAAGGCACTGGAAGTCTCCGTTTTCTCAATATTTTAATTCTAATTTTCATTTTATGGAAGCAATAAGAGACTTTAAAAGTTTCCATTGATTCCTAGTCAAAACATAGTATCTTTTGGAAATATGTAATTTTGCATTCTGAACTACACACCCAGTGTTTTATAAACAGTAAGGGCTTGATAATTATTTGGCAATTTCTGACTTAAATTTGTTATACAAATATTGACAATCCAATGAATCTTGAAATCATCATACAATTCCTGAACATTATGGCCAGCTGAATAATCATAACTACCTGTTGCCAGGTATTAGGAGTTGCTGAAGAGCACTTGGGTTTCAGCCTGGAAAATTACGAACACTATTCTGCACAGCTAGTTCTTCCTCCTCTAAAATCTATGCTGTTGAAACTTGACTCAACCATCAGTGCATTGTTTAGGTTTTCTGCCACCAGAACCAAAGGTTAGTGATGTGTAAGTACTTTCCTGAGCATGTATTTCAATGCTCTGCTGGACCCACTGAACATGCATTGTGCACGACATGAGCTGTATGCATTTGAAAAGCTACCTCTTTAATATTTTAAGATATGAAAAGTATGATTTAAGTAATCCTACAACAATAACCAAAACCTTTCCTGTTAGGAAAGACAGAACTGATATTAAATCATGTTACCACATATCATTGACCACAGAGATTTTGCTAAGCACACCATACTTTTCTTCAGGATCCAGCTTTTATTTTTGTTTGATATTTGTGGAATCGGATAAAAAGCTGGAACTTTCAGCTATCCTAGGGTGAAAAAAACAAATAATTCTAATATATTTCTATTATATTAATATACTTTAGACCCCATATTTACATTCAACATATAATTCTTTTTCCTTTTTCAGAAGCACACACCCTTAAGTGTCTGTAGCAGTGCTATAGGAGGAAAGGCATAGTCTCACATAGAGGAAACATTTTCAAAAGGTGAATAATAAACTGATAATAGGAGTGTGCCCTAACTCGTAATAGTGCACATAAGATTCAAGTTAGAATGTCTGATGATAGACACATATTACAGAAGAGTTCAAAAGTGTGACAGGTAACTAAGCAATCAACTTGTCTCACTGTGTTTGAATTTAATTCTCCCTTGAGGAAACTAATTCTGCTTTTTCTCTTCCATCTTTTATTTCTCACCTCTCCCTCCCCCAAGCATGAAAGACAGCCTAGCAGAATGGACAAGTTGGTTTAATTATTCTTTTGGTTTGTTTTTCTTGCCAGTCACCACAGCTGATAACAGATTTGCAAATGCAAATGCAAAATTCACTCAAGAAAATTCTTTGTAATTAGGGTTTATCTCTGAATAAGTCTAATACCAAGCCTATGGACTTCTGTATTCTCCAAGTCACTCAAGCTTGGAGGCGTAAAATCACCAAATAAACATAAATCTAATACTTAAGCCTATGTATTCCTCAAGTTAATCAGGCTCAGAGATATAAAATCACTAATTAACCTAGATAATTCTACTAGTGACCACCTGTATCTGACTTTAGCAATTTTTTCTTTTGCTGCTATGTTCCACGAAAGAAGTGTCTGATCATATTTGTTTTAGTAATAACAATATTTGATGCCTGCATTGTTTTACACATTGTTTTACACATTTTGGTAGCTTATATAAAAACAAACTTTGGATCTAGTAAACAGCATTTTTATATTGGAATATATATCACAGGCAAAACTCATGAAGATGTGGCATGCGTGTCCAAGGCTACCAAACTAAAAAGAAAGTATAATAAATCTTATGATTTTACTGCTTTCCATAAGATCGACATAAAAATTTTTATTCAGAATTGAACATTTTCAGAAATGATAGCCTATGATAAGTATTTAATGGAAAAACTCTCCTTTTCCCTTGTGGGAAACTGTAGTGATTTTTCTTCATTGTCTGCTAGTGATTCTTGATGCATTAAAACAATTATTACAGTTTTTAGAAGGCCACCTTTCTGAATGGCACTTGCATTGATTACCAGGAAGAATCAGCGGAATGTGATGAAGCTGAGAACTTGAAGGGTGAATATTTATTGGATTTTGGGTGTGTCCCATGATGTGATGTAGATGTGTGATCTTATATCTTATTTCTAGAACTAAGAACATATTGGAACATCCAGCAAGAGTAGCAAAAATAGGTAGCAGTGAGATGTGGTCAGAGAAAGAAACAGAGTGACAAAGGGCTATAAGCTCTGGGAAGACCATGTCCAGGCTGGATCCAGACACTGGCTTCGAATAACAACTGAGCTGCACCACCTAAAATCAGAAGTATAACTTCAGGAAAAGAAAACTGAATCAGAGAAAATGGATGGAAGAAGCTGGAACATTGTAGTCATCCAAAAAAAAAAAATAATAATAATCTTGAAAAGGATTATCTAGATGATTCAGAGTCTGGTGAGGAATCTCTGAGGGTCTCAGAAGAAAGTTCTCAACTCATCTAAGAAAACAGGACTAGCCAGAAAAACAAAAACAATGTAACTGAACAAGCTCAGCTGAGTGGCCAAGGCAAGAACCTGAAGAAAAGTTTTAGAAATGCCCTTCTAAAAACCCCCTGAATTTGACAGTCAAGTTTTCCCTTAATTCAGTTCAGTTCAGTTCAGTTCAGTTGCTCAGTAGTGTCCGACTCTTTGCGACCCCATGAATCGCAGCACTTATTGCTAAAGACTGCAGTTTTGTCCAGCATTTAACTAAGATAAGGCCAAATAATATTTTACTCTCATTTTAAAACCAAATCAGACATCTTTTGCCTGTTAATAAGCTTAAATAAATATTACTAATATTTCTAAAAAAATCTGTCAGGCTGACAAAGTAGATTAAGAACCAATAGTCAACACTGAGTATGTCTTGACACTGAGTATGTGTCAGGTGTGATAATAAAACCAGACGGACACTGGTTTTTATTTTTTGTTTTTATTTTTATTTATTTTTATATTTTTTATTTTACTTTATTTTACTTTACGATACTGTATTGGTTTTGCCATACATTGACATGAGTCAGCCACAGGTGTACACGAGCTCCCAATCCTGAAACACTCTCCCACCTCCCATCCCATATCATCTCTCTGGATCATCCCCATGCACCAGCCCCAAGCATCCTGTATCCTGTATCGAACATAGACTGGCGCTTCGTTTCTTACATAATAGTATACATGTTTCAATGCCATTCTCCCAAATCATCCCACCCTCTCCCTCTCCCGCATAGTCCAAAAGTCTGTTCTATACACCTGTGTCTCTTTTGCTGTCTCGCATACAGGGTTATCATTACCATCTTTCTAAATTCCATATATATGTATTAGTATGCTGTATTGATGTTTTTCTTTCTGGCTTACTTCACTCTGTATAATCGGCTCGTTTTATCCACCTCATTAGAATCAGTCATTAGAATTGATTCAAATGTATTCTTTTTAATGGCTGAATAATACTCAATTGTGTATATGTACCACAGCTTTCTTATCCATTCATCTGCTGATGGACATCTAGGTTGCTTCCATGTCCTTGCTATTATAAACAGTGCTATGATGAACATTGGGGTACACATGTCTCTCTCAATTCTGGTTTCCTTGGTGTGTATGCCCAGCAGTGGGATTGCTGGGTCATAAAGCAGTTCTATTTCCAGTTTTTTAAGGAATCTCTACACTGTTCTCCATAAAGATCTAAATGTAAGACCAGAAACTATAAAACTCCTAGAGGAGAACATAGGCAAAACTCTCTCAGACATAAATCACAGCAGGATCCTCTATGACCCACCTTCCAAAATACTGGAAATAAAAGCTAAAATAAACAAATGAGATCTAATTAAAAGCTTCTGCACAACAAAGGAAACTATAAGCAAGGTGAAAAGACAGCCTTCGGAATGGGAGAAAATAATAGCAAATGAAGCAACTGACAACTAATCTCAAAAATATGCAAGCAACTCATGCAGCTCAATTCCAGAAAAATAAACGACCAAATCAAAAAACGGGCCAAAGAACTAAATAGACATCTCTCCAAAGAAGACTAGATGGCTAACAAACACATGAAAAGATGCTCAACATTACTCATTATCAGAGAAATGCAAATCAAGACCACAATGAAGTACCATTTCACACCAGTCAGAATGGCTGCGATCCAAAAGTCTACAAGCAATAAATGCTGGAGAGGGTGTGGAGAAAAGGGAACCCTCTTACACCGTTGGTGGGATTGGTTTTTGTTTTTATTTAGTGCTCAAGAGCACTAAATAGAAACTTAATCACTTAAAATCATACCACAAGTTGGTTATGGCAAGTGTCTCGAATGAGTTTGTGAACTGGAGTTTAAGACTTTGTATCAGGGTACTTCTAATGCTAATTCAGCTAGAATGGATTTGTTACTGGTTTCTCAGCATCTTGGAGATGACCTTTTGATGACTCTCTAGCTGCATAGCTGAGATTCCTCTAAGGTGCAAAACAATTTACAAAACGTTGTGGAGACTGCAAGAGCAGCGATAAGCGATTTCACTGTCCTTGCAAGATGTCCCCAGTGTGCATGCTCAGTCATTCAGTCCTATCTGATTCTTTGTTATCCTATGCATAGTAGCCCTCCATGCTCCTCTGGTCATGAGATTTCCCAGGCAGGATTTCTGGCGTGGGTTACCATTTTCTCCTCCAGGGGATCTTCCCAACTCGGGGATTGAACCCTCATTTCCTGAATCTCCTGTATTGACAGGCAGATTATTCTGGGCCACCTGGAAAGCCCACGAAATCACAGTACTGGCTATAAAAATGGTCCAGTGGTTCAACATCATTGGCAATGATACAGGACCAGGATACCTCTGCAAATGATGTGTATGGCAATGCTGCTCAAATAGCACATCTTAACTACAGTAACATTCTCTCCATGAGAAGATAAGTCAGAGAGGGTAGAAAGGCTACGTTCCATTCTGCTACATGATCTAGCGAGTTCTTAACTAGGATTTCAAAAACATCTTACTGCTGCTGCTGCTAACTTGCTTCAGTCGTGTTCGACTCTGTGCGACCCAAGAGATGGCAGCCCACCAAGCTCTCCCGTTCCTGGGATTCTCCAGGCAAGAATACTGGAGTGAGTTGCCATTTCCTTCTCCAATGCATGAAAATGAAAAGTGAAAGTGAAGTTGCTCAGTCGTGTCCGACTCCTAGCAATCCCATGGACTGCAGCCTACCAGGCTCCCTTGTCCATGGGATTTTCCAGGCAAGAATACTGGAGTGGGGTGCCATTGCCTTCTCCCCAAAAATCTTAGGACACTTCTAATGCTTTCATCCATTCAATTTAAAATATATTAGTTCAAAAGGGTATTTTCTGGAAAAACAGCCTCTAGGAAAAAGCTTTTCCAGGGTTTCAGTCAGTTTATCCAGTTTTTCTTGAGGTTTGTTGACCCATCTTTAATATGCTAAATAGGAAAAATGGCTGATATATTTGAAGGCTGACTTTTGCGTAACCAAAGCTAAAATTATTAACTTTTGAACAAAGACCATGTTAGACAAGAGCCTTTTTAATTTTGAAAATTTTTGTGGGAAGGTCTGAAAATAAAAAATGACAAGTGAATGAGTTGGAAATTACTACAATAATTATAAAACTTTGAACTTATCATCATAAATTGTAGATACTTGGTAGAATGCATACTACAGTTTCAACAAAGCAATACTAATGGGCATAATAAATCTTAAGCTGGGGCACTCGTGTATTTAAAACTAGCACTAGACAAACCAAAGAAAATATTTTAAATGAGCGATGCTAAATGAATCAAGTCCTTTTCAGGTAGCACAGGTTTCCTGAACCTCACGGTCGAGAGCATACCAGATGGTTTTTGCACGTGTTAAAATCCTATTTGTGAGTACTAGTAATGGAGCAAAAAGTAATAATGAGATAGAACATTAAGGATGTAATAGAAGTTCTAACACTGTTCCAGTCAATGACAGAAGGTAGAAAATTAGCAGGTTGTTTTTAGTTGAAATTGTAGAGGAAAAAATGAGTTATAGGACAATGGGAACTTTATTAGAAAGTCATCCAGAAAATGTCTAAAACCTCTTACAGAAATAAATCTAAAAGTTTTAAACTGTATGATGGCATGCTCACTAAGTATTAAAAAGTAATAAAATAAACCTAGAGTGGCTATATTATATAAAAATTCTTGGACCATTAAACAAGTCAAATATTTGACATAATAATAGTGTGATCATTCCTTCCTTCAGAAGAATACCTTCTGCTGTCGTCCCCTTGCAGTAATCACCAATTATAAGAGATACAGGGCAATTGTTTCAAAAATATTAAAGTGGAACAATAAAACCTAAAGTCTGCAGAAGTTGTCAGCACCCTATTTTTATAGATGCAAGCAGAGCATGATTACTGGTCTGTTTGCATTTTCCATTTTCTTTCCTCACCAGTACAATGAAATGGCTATTTTAAACCATTTAAACCAATTTCAACAATTTCCTCTATCACGCTGTGTGTTTGTGATGAGAAATCTGTCATAGTTCACTGGGGAGGTTTACATAGTTGGCAGACTTAGATGCTCTCTTTAAAGCGTGTCGGGGATGAAGGTGAGTAAGGAGAGGGGGTAGTATGCTGGGATGAAATTCTGGATGCTGAAATTTTTAGAAGAAAAGGGGAAATGCCTTTGCTAACTCAATCATCTTCTGCTGACAGTAGCCCAGCCTTGGGGAAAAGAAATGCATTTATGTAATTCTTTTCTCTATTAACCTTGAGGCTGACTCAAACTTGGATTTTTCTTTTTTACTGAACTGGATTCAATGAGTCTGATTTCCCCTTTCTCTCTGGAGAATGCTGGCTGTTCCTAAAGCTGATGAATCTATGCAAAACAGCCCTTCAGAATAGTAAGAGGCTATCCCAGAGCTTTCCAACTCAGTTCTTATTTTCAAATGTAGAAAAGGAGAACAAATAGCCTGTTTGTACTTGCAATTTTCCCTGACTATGGGGGAAGTGCTTGGGATACAGCTCTGCAATACTGATTCTCTATATTTCTATGAACACATAAATAGTGAAATATACTTTAATTTCATGAAAATGATCAGAGTTCATCCGTGTCCTTCCTTTGGTTCTTGAGTCTTTTAGTTTTAAAATATTTTATTTTTTAGGATAGTTTTATGTTCATAGCAAAGTTGAGAGAAAGGTACAGAGACCTGGCCTAATCCTCCTACGCCCACACATGAATAACCTTTCCCATTGCAACATCTTGCCCATTACCAACATTTTGTTAGAGTCAATGAGCCTACATTGCCACATAATTATTATCCAAAGTCCATAGTTTACAGAAGGGTTCACTCTTGGTGCTGTACAACCTACGGATTTGGACAATGTGTAATGATATATCTATTACTCTAGTAGCCTATAGAGAATTTTCTCTATCCTAAAATTTCTCTATACTCAAACTATTTGTCTACCTCCTTGGGTCCTTGGGTAAAGAATCTGCTTCCAATGTAGGAGACCTGGTTCAATCCCTGGGTCAGAAAGATCCCCTGGAGAAAGAAATGGCAACCCACGCCAGTATTCTTGCGTGGAGAAACACCTGGACAGAGAAACCTGGTGGGCTACAGTCCATGGGATCACAAAGAGCAGACACAGCTGAGCAGCTAACACTTTCACCTTTGCTTTGGTCCTTATACATGAAACTAACATTGCAGAAATGTGCAAACTATATTGTTCATTCATTCAACCAGTGCTTGACTTTATTGAAAAATATACTTATAGACTCTCCAAGCAATAGCTTTCTCACCTACTGGACACTGGCCACAGCCAGAGACTCACTAATCTGAAGAATAAAGCAGCTTGTATAAGAAAGAGCTCACCAGTGTTTCAGGAGACCATCAATCAGCCTCCTAAAGGAGAAACATAAGAAGTACTCTATCTTGATAAATCTCTGTGCAGAATGTTCTATGTCTACACAATGGAGCAGTGGACAGACCACACACTCTGTTTAAGCATTTGAAGCTATCAGTCATGGACTTTTCACCTCATCTATCATTGACAGTTTGCTGCCATGACCAAAAAAAGCCACATAGTCCTCTGTCCATATACATCAATCCAAATGATTTTGAAGTTCAATTCATATTTTGGATAAGTTGATTGGAAACATTCTTCATAAGAATAATTTGAAGAACACACACAAGGATTTGGGGGTGGTTCTGGAATGTTTTGAAAGAGATGGGAATACCAGACCACCTGACCTGCCTCTTGAGAAACCTATATGCAGGTCAGGAAGCAACAGTTAGAACTGGACATGGAACAACAGACTGGTTCCAAATAGGAAAAGGAGTACGTCAAGGCTGTATATTGTCACCCTGCTTATTTAACTTATATGCAGAGTAAATCATGAGAAATGCTGGACTGGAAGAAGCACAAGCTGGAATCAAGATTGCTGGGAGAAATATCAATAACCTCAGATATGCAGATGACACCACCCTTATGGCTGAAAGTGAAAAGGAACTAAAAAAGCCTCTTGATGAAAGTGAAAGAGTAGAGTGAAAAAGCTGGCTTAAAGTTCAACATTCAGAAAATGAAGATCATGGCATCCAGTTACATCACTTCATGGGAAATAGATGGGGAAACAGTGGAAACAGTGTCAGACTTTATTTTGGGGGGCTCCAAAATCAGTGCAGATGGTGACTGCAGCCATGAAATTAAAAGACACTTACTCCTTGGAAGAAAAGTTATGACCAACTTAGATAGCATATTCAAAAGCAGAGACATTACTTTGCCAACAAAGGTCCATCTAGTCAAGGCTATGGTTTTTCCAGTGGTCAGGTATGGATGTGAGAGTTGGACTGTGAAGAAAGCTGAGTGCCAAAGAACTGATGCTTTTGAACTGTGATGTTGGAGAAGACTCTTGAGAGTCCCTTGGACTGCAAAGAAATCCAACCAGTCCATTCTAAAGGAGATCAGTTCATTGGAAGGAATGATGGTAAATCTGAAACTCTAGTACTTTGGCCACCTCATGCGAAGAGTTGACTCATTGGAAAAAAGACTCTAATGCTAGGAGTAACTAGGCGCAGGAGGAAAAGGGGACGACAGAGGATGAGATGGCTGGATGACATCACCGACTCAATGGACATGAGTTTGAGTGAACTCCGGGAGTTGGTAACGGACAGGGAGGCGTGGGGTGCTTCAATTCACGGGGTTTCAAAGAGTTAGACACGACTGAGCGACTGAACAATGTCCAACTGTTTGCAACTTCATGGACTGCATGAAGATTTTACCTCATAAGTAATATGTGTTATAAGAATAAAATTTAAAAGGACAAATTTACAATCCATGCCAACTTTTTCCTTAGATTTAGAACAGATGTTACACTAAAATTATGAAACACAAAGGTAAGGTTTTTCTGTTGATATTGATCAAAAAATCCATTAAAGATAAATTATTAAAATACAGAAACTCACTGAGTCATTTTGGAAATATCTGTTATCCAGTAGCTGGAAATATGCTTTTAGTACATTAGTGACCCAAAGTCTTCAGTTTGCAAGAATATAATAAATAAGAAACTTTGATATTGCAGATTCCATGCTTTAGAAAAAGAATTATATGTTTCTATGAAAAGGAAAGAACATAATATTGACTTTAAGAAATTAAGCATGTGATTTATGAGAATAAGTAAAATGTAGACTTGCCAAAAATTCCAGCAAATCTAAGAAGTATAGAGTCAAATACAGTTTCATTGGCTCAATTATCATTAACGTAGAAGCTTAACTATTAGGCTGAGAAACTGAGGACGAACTAGAATTACTGGAGTGGGTCACCATTCCCTTCTCCAGGAGATCTTCCCTACCCAGAGACAGAACCCAAGTCTCCTGCATTGCGGGAAGATTCTTTATAGTCTGAGCCACCAGAAAAGCCTTAGAACTACAATATATAGTCTGCCAATTTATCTTTCTTTACAATAGCCATTGTCTTCAATTGTAGCAAACTGCCTCACTTGAAAAATTGTTCTGGTAAATATATTTAGCATCCATAAAAAGTCCTTTAAGATTTTAGTGATTATCCCAAACACAATTTATCATTCAGCTATATTTTAAAAACAGGTTAATATAATATTTAATAAATTTATAATATATATTATATACTGTATGTTATATAATAGTTTCATATGACACTTTAAATTTTATATAAAATAA
>SJYC01134973.1:0-21606 GCA_006408675.1 Madoqua kirkii
TGATTTTTTAGGTATGATTTTAAAACCCAAGCAAGCTATAAACCAGAGTACAAAGGATTTTATACCTGGCCAATATGCATTTATCCTAAATTTGTATATTTCCCCCATCTTTTTTTATAGTCATAGCAAAACAATTATGTGCTATCCAGAACACTGAGTTATTATAAATATGTATTCATCAAAGAAAAATCATTAATATTCAGAATTGTAGTATTTAATAAATATACAGTATCACATCTTATGTATATTTCAAATTCAAAAATTGAAACCTGTAATTATGATGATTTTTTTCCCCAATGATCCAAAGAGTTTTAGTTTCAAAGAATTTCAAAGAGTTTCAGTTTCAGTGGATCTTGTCAGGGACACATTCAAAAAAATCTATTCCCCATTTTAAAGAAATACTTATAATGTGATGATATGTATTATTATTAGAATTTTACCCCTGTTCCTGCCTTAGAGCTTTTATTTTAAGTCAATTTTAATATACAAAGTCAAAATGATGATGTTTATGGTTTCAGGTTATGGGGAATTTTAATTCCAAAATTCTAATTTAGAAAACACTGTTCACATTATAAATGGATTCATTCATTCAGCCAATATTTCTTGGGCAGCAACTGCCAGGTATTCGTCCACGTGCTCATAATACATCAGTGAACACAGCACGTGAAGCCCTTGGCCTCTGAGGTTTACACTGGGGAGCGAAAGACATAGAACAGAGTAAATTTAAAGTTACATGTATTTTAGAATGTGATAGGGCTATAAAAAATTGAAATGTTCAACAATGTAAAGGGTGTGGGATAGGATATGCTATGGCAGGAGAGAAAGCAAAGGATGGATTGGAGTCTTCTGTAGGGTGATCAGGGTAAGCCTCGTTGAGAAGGCGAGAAGTGGACAGGGACTTGGAGGAAGTAAGTGGACAAAGAAGACATCTGGAACAGTAATGGTCCAGGTAGAGAAAACAGGTTAACTAAATATTTTCCGAGGGCAGTTTCCTAGAGCAGTTAGAATGTCCCCAGAGGGGAGTCTTTAGGGTTGATACTGCCATTAGGAATCTTATCATTTTTAAATCTCTTTTTCACAGATAAAGAAACCAACTGCAATAAGGTCAGTGATTTATTCAGAATTGCTTATCTAGTTTACAATAGAGAGAGGACTAGAACTTGGGTTTCACTGCCTGAGCCTAATTCTCCTAAAATTCCACCATGCAGACTTTCTTTTCATTATCTCCAATAATTAATTTTCAAAATAGTATTCAACTCTTCATTTGTAATGCAATTCCACAAAATATTAAATGCACTTATTCCCATAAATGACTTAAAATCTAGATGTAGAAATAAGACAAAAATAAGAGGTAAGACTTGATAGTAAAAGATTCAGATTAAGCTGTTTAACATAGTTTAGACTTGAAAGAATTTAAAGATGATAACAATCAGCTATTATGGGAAAGATCAAGAGTGAGGCATTTGCTGTGCCTTAAAAGATGAATTCAGTATACCAGCAAACATGGGAGGAAGGGGAATTCCAAACAAGGAAAAGAAGGTGAATTCATTCATTCGATTAGCCCTTGAACACATGTACCAGGGACTGTGCGAGGTACTGGATTCAAAAGTGCAGAAAACCCTGTCCCTGTCCTCAGGAAGACTGCAAGCTCTTAGGATGCACCATGGCAAGCACAGGGGAAAGACTTCTCTGTAAATAGCAGGGGGCTTGCCTTGATAAGACCTTGACCTCTGTGGCTGGAGTGCTGAGTTTCAACAGAAAATGAGTCATAGATAATGAAGACATAAACAATTTTAGAAGGAAAGGTCCATTAGAGAAGCTTGGGAATCAGAAAGGAAGAGTTTTCAGAGCATAACTGTCCCTCAAAGTAGGAGCAGTGGCTTAAGGCATTAGGTAACAGCCTACTGAGATGCTAAACTTTTCCATGTCTAAATTTCCCACTGAAAAATGCCCAACAGCCTCTGCTGAGCACAGTAATAAAGGTGAGAGATTACTGAGATGTGGGGAGAGAGAAGGTCTAGATGGGCTACCATTCGTTCAACAGGAAAATAAAACAGCAGTAAATAAAATAAATGTTTCACAAATCCCAGTTTGAAGCTGGACATTAAACATTAGTAGAAGATCATATCTTCTCTTTGTTCATATTTCTTCAATATCTTGAGGCCTAGAACTAGATTTGCAAAAGCAGAAAGTAACAGGTTAGGTATTTTGAATCAGTCAAGAGGGGCATTTTGTTAGTATTAGGATATTTGACAGTTAAGTTAAGGAGGGATTTTAAAGGGGGGCTAGCCTAGGCTAATCTTATAAAGTCCACAAATATGGGTCAATGAGCTAGCTGCATCAGAATCCCCTGGGGTGAGTGTTTTTCAATAATACATATCCCTGGAAGCTAACATCAATATTTTGATTACACAACAAAACTACTATGGGACCACTGTAGAAGCACTATTCAACATAGTGGGCATAGTGGAGTGAAGGCATCAGTCAGACTTAGACTGGCATAGACCAGTGGCAAGCCTATCACGAGATGCAAGGAAATGGCAGTGCCTATGTCTAGAGTATCCCTCAACTGACTTGAGTGGAACAGAGAAACATGGAGCTTCTCTGGAGGATGGCAAGTACTACAAGAGAGTGATCTTTCAATTAGGTCAAAGACTTTATAAAGAAGATTTGGGCTTAAGTGAATTTTATAACGGTATTACACAAGGTGACATTCAATAAATCCACAGCATTGGTATCCCTGTTCGTATCATTGCTCATGCTTTATAGTGTCTTTCAGTTCAGTTCAGTTCAGTCACTCAGTCGTGTTCGATTCTTTGCGACCCCATGAATCACAGCACACCAGGCCTCCCTGTCCATCACCAACTCCCGCAGTTCACTCAGACTCACGTCCATCGAGCCCATGATGCCATCCAGCCATCTCATCCTCTGTCGTCCCCTTCTCCTCCTGCCCTCAATCCCTCCCAGCATCAGAGTCTTTTCCAATGAGTCAACTCTTTGCATAGGATGGCCAAAGTACTGGAGTTTCAGCTTTAGCATCATTCCTTCCAAAGAAATCCCAGGGTTGATCTCCTTCAGAATGGATTGGTTGGATCTCCTTGCAGTCCAAGGGACTCTCAAGAATCTTCTCCAACACCACAGTTCAAAAGCATCAATTCTTCGGCGCTCAGCCTTCTTCACAGTCCAACTCTTACATCCATACATGACCACAGGAAAAACCATAGCCTTGACTAGACGGACCTTAGTCGGCAAAGCAATGTCTTTATAGTCCCTAAAAACAATCTGGCTTGTACATGTCCATCCCAAACTCTCAAATTATCCCTTCTTCCCATTCTTCCCCTCTGGTAACCATAAGTTTGTTCTCTAAGTCTGTGTGTGAGTCTGTTTCTGTTTTGTAAATGACAGGTACACACGGCTGTATTTAAAATGGATAACCAACAAGGACCTACTGCACAGCACAGGCAACTCTGCTCAATGCTGCAAGGCAGCCTAGATGGGAAGGGAGTTTGGGGAAGAATGGATACATGTATATGTATCCCTGAGTCACTTTGCTGTGCACCTGAAACTACCACCACATTGTTAATTGACTATATTCTGATACAGACTAAAGAGTTCAAAAATAAATTAATTTTAAAAAGAATCTGCTTTTACTTTTTTGTAAATCAGTCTCCATGGTAGAACTATCACAGTGACAATCAATTTATAAAGATGTATGACATTGCTTGTTTTTTACTAAGTAAAAAGCTAAGGAATAATGATTGGGTTGAGTTTCTTCAGGAAAATTCAGCAGCTATTTCCTTTTTGTGCGAAGGGAGTCTGTTTAACATTGCCAGTCAAAGAAGAATTAAAAAGAGAAAGGAGGATTTCTCAGGCCAAGATATTGTTAATTGGACATAGAATGTTTGCTTTGAACCCTGAAAACTGCCTGAAAGAGATACTGTGTTTTTCTTCGCTCATCAAATTGAATTATGTTATGAGGAGAAGGCAATGGCACCCTACTCCAGTACTCTTGCCTGGAAAATCCCATGGATGGAGGAGCCTCGTAGGCTGCAGTCCATGGGGTCTCAAAGAGTTGGACATGACTGAGCGACTTCACTTTCACTTTTTACTTTCATACATTGGAGAGGGAAATGGCAATCCACTCCAGTGTTCTTGCCTGGAGAATCCCAGGGATGGGGGAGCCTGGTGGGCTGCCATCTATGGAGTAGCACAGAGTTGGACATGACTGAAGCGACTTAGCAGCAGCAGCAGCAGTATGAGGATCCTAATCCTAATCCTAGTCGTAAATATCATCAGACTTCAGAGAGTACCATTTTGAGAAGTCAAAATTAGGTAAAATTGTTAAGTCAATGAAAAATGACTCCTAGCTAGAATTAAACATAAAAAGTTATTTTCTTATGGTTGAAGCACTCATAGGTGAACAGATCCCATCTTTTCGCCCTGGTTCTGGTATGACTCCTTATTCTATAGCTATAATCTCCAAATGGTTCTTAATTTTATGTATTGGTCTAGATAAGAGATAAATAAAAGGCGTGTGCTCACTGGGTTTCCTTGTTCCCAGTTTGCTTATTCTTTTCTGTAGCAGAGATGCTTGCAAAACTCACCTTAATGCCTGCCTATAAACCTCTCCTTACCTAGGGTGGCTTCTATGAGTTCTGTGGGCCAAAGGGCCTGATGGGAGGACATGTGACCGAAGAAGACTTTTGTAGAGTTGGTGTGATCTGGAGTAAAGTCTAAGAAACTTTCTGGGAGTACTCAAAGTGGGCAGAGAGTTTATACCACACAAGAAGCACCGTGGGTGTTTGGATCCTATCCCACACATGGGGTGAAATAAGTAGAAGAAATATTCCAAGGCTTCTTGTTGCATACTTAAAAGATTAGGAGGAACATACATCTATATGAAAGAGCAGGACCGCCTCCTGAGGAAGTTCAAAGTCACTGTGGTGCACAGGTCTAATTATAAAGTTTACAGTCTTACTGACTATCCCCACCATGCTTCTTCCATCAAGTTATTACAAATGTTTTATAACCCTAATACAGTGGACATGGAAGGGGACAGCACAATTTGTTATACATTTGCTTCCTTTCCTTTAAGATTTTTAACACATGTCAATACTTATAGGTAGAATGATTATGGCAAGTATTATTTGTTGCCTTTTTGAAATAGAAGGACAATTTAAGTAACATTTATTTACATTATACTATGTGTTGAGGGTGATTTGAAATGGCACAAAAATTCTCAAAGGACATGGTTTTTCAATCTATAGCTTAAACACTTGGCATTTACCTCTTGATGTTAGCTTTTTCTGAAAAAAAGTGTCTTTTTCAGGCAGACCAGCTGCTTTTAGTCATACTATGTAAAAGAGAATCTAAGGCTATTGCCTTTCACTATTCTTACTTAATCCTTTATTCTCTTACAAATCAAGCCAAGAAGAATCAATGAAGCACCACCAGGCAAAGAGCCAAAGATTCTTCCATGTTGGCTTAGAGACTTCATTTACTCTTGATATGAATAGGCCAGAACTGTAACAAATAAACCTACATGATCTAACTCTTCTGGATGTTTCAAATTTCTCTCTCAGGTTCAAAACAAATTAAGATTCATCATTTCATACTGCTTTTAAAAATTCATCATTAGACAAACTATCACAAAAAAACTTAAAACTTTGGAAAGAATATGGAATGAGCCTTGCTGGTTAAAATCTAGGATGCTAGAATAAAAATAAATAATTTTTTAATCTGAGTATTTCTCCAATATTTCAGGGAAATACACTAAAAACATATTCATTGTTCATCTGAAATACAAATTTAACTGTACTTCCTGTATTTCCATTTGGTAGGTAAAATCTATCATGTGTTTTCTTTCAACTGGAACAGAATTAAGATCTGGCTTACTCAGTGGTTCTGGAGATGAATTAAAAAATCTGAGCAGAGGCAGCTCACAGTGTATCATGATACTTCAAACCAACCTGGACCATGTAGAAAGCTTTCCATCAGATTCTAAACTGATACCGATACCATCTGATGTTCTGTATAAGGCCCTTGTTAGTCATCAGGTTTGAATGCGTCCTAGTTCCAACATCTCCCAGTACTGTTTGGAATAAAATCAGCTACTGTCCTCTGAGTTGAAAGGATGCCTTTTTCTTTATTATTACTCAATCTCTTGAAGCATCCAGCCTCTACTTCCTATTCTTTATGACAGTCAGCCTACAGTACTTTTTGTTCCAACAGGTGTATAATGATGTATCTGATTACTTATCACAAGGCATTTTGTGTTCCAAGACACAAACAGAATGCCAGTGTAAGGGGTCCAGTCCTACTTCAACATGGACTGTTTTTAATTCATAAACTGAGAAAAATTTTTGGTAGATATGTTTTAGTTTATTGGTGATCTTGTGCACCAGGCATATTCTCTCTGTCTATGGTAACAGCAAAATCAGCTTAGAGTATTGACTGGCACGCCTTGTTTAAGCTTGAATAAGAACTATCAGTTTTCCACCTACTTGACTAAGCAATAAAGTTATACTTACATTTCATTGTGTGTAAATGAAAACCAATTACTTCATGACATTATTTGTATAATTTAGGAAGAGAAGCCCTCTCCATCAGAATTTCAGTGTAATAGCAGTAGAAACATTTTCTTAGGACAATGCAATTTCTGTATCTTATGTATAAAATTTCACTAAAAGAAATATCTATGGAAATATGAAATCAAAAATTAGAATAGCACATGAATGGGATGATCCAAACATCTGTCTTCAGAAATGAGATATAATGTCTGATTGGAGACTTTATGTTAATGATGCAACAATATCGACTTTGTGTTTCATCATCATTAAAATGCTGCACTGATCTCTTCCAAATTTCCATCATGTATATAGATGACATTTGTGGTTTTGTTTTCTTTTTTTAAGCAGTAGAGCCATATATTCTATTCACTAATACTTTAACAAAAATGAAGAATATATTGCTTTTAAAATTATAAACATCCATAAATAACATTGACTCAATGTTACAGTGCCAAATAGGCTACTTTTGAGAGCATTCACTTAGCCATCTACATTAACACTAAAATCACCATTGCTTTTGGAAAGAATGTGTTTCTTTGTGAAATCCAACAAATGCTCAGGAACTTTTTCAAAAATACATTACAAAATTTTTACACAGGAAAATTATATATGAAGCATATGTATATGTTAAAGACTGCCACCCTTCTTATGAAGTGAAATATGGCCAACCCTTTGAAATCCCATGCACACCCCTAAAAGATTTCATTGTTATTCTCTTAAAGTTTAAAATGATCATTCCTGTGTTACTCTTTTCCACATATGTATGCATCCTCTCCCCAAAATGTCACTGATGTTTTATATATTTATCTCATCTTCCTTTAAATAAACCTGGGTTGGTTTTCAGGCTTTTTCTTTCTTCTCAGTTTTCTACTACTGATAAGCAATGTTGATAAGAATTTTATGTATGTGATTTCTGTTTACAAGTGAGAGTATTTATCTGAGAGTGGAAATGCTCCCAGAGTGTGTACCTTTTAAATTCTGTTAGAAAATACCAGACTGTTTTCAAAGCTGTTTCATTTGTTTTCCGCTAGCAGTTCATGAGAGTTGTCATGGCTCTACCAACTCTTGATATTCTCAGACCTTTAACTATTTTGCCATTCTAGTGGTATAAAATAATATCTCAACCTGATTTCCAAAGTACTAATGAAATGAGCATTGATCGCTGAAGAAGGCTTTCTTATCTCTTGCAATTCTTTGGAATTCTGCATTCAGGTGCTTATATCTTTCCCTTTCTCCTTTGCTTTTCACTTCTCTTCTTTTCACAGATATTTGTAAAGCCTCCCCAGACATCCATTTTGCTTTTTTGCATTTCTTTTCCATGGGGATGGTCTTGATCCCTGTCTTCTGTACAATGTCATGAACCTCCACCCATAGTTCATCAGGCACTCTATCAGATCTAGTCCCTTAAATCTATTTCTCACTTCTATTGTATAATCATAAGGGATTTGATTTAGATCATACCTGAATGGTCTAGTGGTTTTCCCTACTTTCTTCAATTTAAGTCTGAATTTGGCAATAAGGAGTTCATGATCTGAGTCACAGTCAGCTCCCAGTCTTGTTTTTGCTGACTGTATAGAGCTGCAATGAATATAATCAATCTAATTTCGGTGTTGACCTTCTGGTGATGTCCATGTGTAGAGTCTTCTCTTGTGTTGTTGGAAGAAGGTGTTTGCTATGTCAGTGTGTTCTCTTGGCAAAAGTCTGTTAGCCTTTGCCCTGCTTCATTCTGTGTTCCAAGACCAAATTTGCCTGTTACTCCAGGTGTTTCCTGACTTCCTACCTTTGCATTCTAGTCCCCTATAATGAAAAGGACATCTTTTTGGGGTGTAAGTTCTAAAAGGTCTTGTAGGTCTTCATAGAACTGTTCAGCTTCTTTAGCATTGCTGGTTGGGGCATAGACTTGAATTGCTGCTGCTGCTGCTGCTGTTGCTGCTAAGTCGCTTCAGTCATGTTCGACCCTGTGCGACTCCAGAGACAGCAGCTCACCAGGCTCCCCCGTCCCTGGGATTCTCCAGGAAAGAACACTGGAGTGGGTTGCCATTTCCTTCTCCAGTGCATGAAAGTGAAAAGTGAAAGTGAAGTCGCTCAGCGGTGTCTGACCCTTAGCGACTCCATGGACTGCAGCCTACCAGGCTCCTCCATCCATGGAATTTTCCAGGCAAGAGTACTGAAGTGGGGTGCCATTGCCTTCTCCAAGACTTGGATTACTGTGATATTGAATGGTTTGCCTCGGAAATGAACAGAGAGCATTCTGTCGTTTTTGAGACTGCATCCAAGTATTGTATTTCCAACTCTTTTGTTGACCATGATGGCTACTCCATTTCTTCTAAGGGATTCCTGCCCACAGTAGTAGATATAATGGTCATCTGAGTTAAATTCACCCATTCCAGTCCATTTTAGTTCACTGATTCCTAGAATGTTGACGTTCACTCTTGCTATCTCCTGTTTGACCACTTCCAATTTGCCTTGATTCATGGACCTAACATTCCAGATTCCTACGCAGTATTGATCTTTACAGCATCGACCTTGCTTCTATCACCAGTCACATCCACAGCTGGGTATTGTTTTTACTTTGGCTCCATCCCTTCATTCTTTCTAGATTTATTTCTCCACTGATCTCCAGTAGCATATTGGACACCTACTGACCTGGGGAATTGCTCGTTCAGTATCCTATCATTTTGCCTTTTCATACTGTTCATGGGGGGTTCTCAAGGCAAGAATACTGAAGTGGTTTGCCATTCCTTTCTTTTTCTCTTGCCATTCCTTTTCTCCTGCAAAGGAGAGAAGATATAAGCATCTGAATGCAGGGTTCCAAAGAATAGCGAGAAGAGAAAAGAAATCCTTCTTCAGTGATCAATGCAAAGAAATAGAGGAAAACAACAGAATGGGAACGACTAGAGATCTCTTCAAGAAAATCAGAGATACCAAGGGAACATTTCATGCAAAGATGGGCTCAATAAAGGACAGAAATGGTATGGACCTAACAGAAGCAAAAGATATTAAGAAGACGTGGTAAGAATATACAGAAGAACTATACAAAAAAGAACTTCATGACCAAGATAATCACGATGATGTGATCACTCACCTAGAGGCAGACATCTTGGAATGTGAAGTCAAGTGGGCCTTAGAAAGCATCACTATAAACAAATCTAGTGGATGTGATGGACTTCCAGTTGAGCTCTTTCAAATCCTGAAATATGATGCTGTGAAAGTGTTGCACTCAATATGCCAGAAAATTTGGAACTCAGCAGTGGTCATAGGACTAGAAAAGGTCAGTTTTCATTCCAATCTCAAAGAAAGGCAATGCCAGAGAATGCTCAAACTGCCGCACAATTACACTCATGTCACACGCTAGTAAAGTAATGCTCAAAATTCTCCAAGCCAAGCTTCAGCAATATGTGAACTGTGAACTTCCAGATGTTCAAGCTGATTTTAGAAAAGGCAGAGGAACCAGAGATCAAATTACCAACATTCACTAGATCATGGAAAAAGCAAGAGAGTTCCAGAAAAACATCTATTTCTGCTTTATTGACTATGCCAAAGCTTTTGACTGTGTGGATCACAATAAACTGTGGAAAATTCTGAAAGATGGAAATACCAGACCACCTGAAGTACCTATTGAGAAACCTATATGCAGGTCAGAAAGCAACAGTTAAAACTGGACATGGAACAACAGACTGGTTCCAAATTAGAAAAGGAGTATGTCAAGGCTGTATATTGTCACTCTGTTTATTTAACATATATGCAGAGTACATCCTGAGAAACTCGGGGCTGGAAGAAGCACAAGCTGGAATCAAGATTGCCAGGAGAAATATCAATAACCTCAGATATGCAGATGATACCACCCTTATGGAAGAAAGTGAAGAGAAACTAAAAAGCCTCTTGATGAAAGTGAAAGAGGAGAGTGAAAATTTTGGCTTAAAGCTCAACATTCAGAAAACTAAGATCATGGCTTCTGGTCCCATCACTTCATGGGAAATAGATGGGCAAACAGTGGAAACAGTGTCAGACTTTATTTTTGGGGGCTCCAAAATCAGTGCAGATGGTGATCACAACCATGAAATTAAAGGAGGCTTACTCCTTGGAAGAAAAGTTATGACCAACCTAGATAGCATATTCAAAAGCAGAGACATTACTTTGCCAACAAAGGTCTGTCTAGTGAAGGCTATGGTTTTTCCAGTGGTCATGTATGGATGTGAGATTTGGACTGTGAAGTAGGCTGAGCACCGAATAATTGATGCCTTTAAACTGTGGTGTTGGAGAAGACTCTTGAGATTCCTTGGACTGCAGGAGATCAACCCTGGGATTTCTTTGGAAGGAATGATGCTAAAGCTGAAACTCCAGTACTTTGGCCACCTCATGTGAAGAGTTGACTCATTGGAAAAGACTCTGATGCTGGGAGGGATTGAGGGCAGGAGGAAAAGGGGATGACAGAGGATGAGATGGCTGGATGGCATCCCTGACTTGATGGACATGGGTTTGGGTGAACTCTGGTAGTTGGTGAAGGACAGGGAGGCCTGGAGTGCTGTAATTCATGGGGTTGCAAAGAATCAGACATGACTGAGAGACTGAACCGAACTCAATAAAATGAGCATTTTTTGCTAGGTTTATTCTCTGAGTTTCATTTCCTTTAAAATATCTATTCAAGTCTTTCCCCTTTACTTGGTTATTTACTTCTTTAAATATCAACTTGTAGGAATTCTTTATATTTACATACTAATTTTTGGCAAATGAAGACACTGTCTACCAATTAATGCAATTATTTTCTACCAATTTGTAGTTTATCTTCTTCTTTATGTATGGTGTCTCTTGATAATAGAATTTCAGTTTTAATATTGCTGAATTTATGTCTTTTCCTTTTTAGTTTGTGCCTTACATAAACTAATATCTTATTTAAAGAATTCTTTCATGTGTCAAAGTTGCAAAGATATTCACTCGTGTCTTCTAAAAGTCTGAAAAACTTTGTCTTTCACATATGTTCACTGATCATTTGGAAATTTGGTTTTTTTATGTTGTAAATTAGAAATTTTATTTTTTGTTATAGAAAGCCTACTGGATTTTTCCATTAGATGAATCTTTCCCCCTGTGATTAGTTATCCAATCTAAGTCCTGTATGAAGTTCCAATGTATTCACAGGTCCACTGAGGTCTCTGTTCAGTGCCATTTGGTAGTTTGTTTATTCTTGCACCTTATCACACTTACTAAATTGTAGTTGCTTTATTATAAGTCATGATATCTGTGCACCTCTATGTTCAGCACTATTCACAATAGCCAAGACATGGAAACAACCTAAATATCCACTGACAGATGAATGGATAAAGAAAACACGGTACAGTGGAATATTACTCAGCCATAAAAATGAAATAATTTCATTTTTAACAACATAGATAGACCTAAAGATTATCATACTAAGTGAAGTAAGTCAGAAAGACAAATACTGTATGATATCACTTATAAGTGGAATCTAAAATATGAGACAGATAAAGAAAGAAAGAAAGTGAAGTCGCTCAGTCGTGTCTGACTCTTTGCGACCCCATGGACTGTAGCCTACCAGTCTTCTCCATCCATGGGATTCTCCAGGCAAGAATACTGGAGTGGGTTACCATTCCTTCTCCAGGGGATCTTTCCGACCCAGGATCGAAACCAGGTCTCCTGCAGACAAAGACGCTTTAACCTCTGAGCCACTAGGGTAGCCCTGACACAGATAAACTTATCTGCAAAGCAGAAATAGACTCACAGACACAGGAAACAGATTTGTGGTTGTCAAGGGGAAGAAAGATAGGGGAGGAATGGATTTTGGGTTTGGGCTTAGCAGTTGCAAACTATTATATACAAAATGGATAAACAATAAGGTCTTAGTGTATAACACAGAGGACTATATCAATATTCTATGATAACCATAATATATATATATAAACAATTAATTTGCTATACAGCAGAAATTAGCACAGCACTGCAAATCAACTATACTTTAATAAAGTAAATTTTAAGTCATAAAAACTGTTAGTTTCTAATTTCAATAATTTTTATCGTTTGCAGTTTATTTATTGATATATTTATGCATGCTTGCATGCATGCATCTGCTATCTAGTAGTTTAGAAGCTTTACATTATTTCTATTCTTAGTCCAGAAATTTTAAAATCATAGTTACCTTGATAAAGTCTAGATTTAATCAATTTATTCACTTCTCTCAAGCAAGTCTGGACACTATGAATGAGCTCTAAATACTTTTTCCCTTTTATATGTTATTCTTATTCATTTTTTTGGTTCTGCATTTTTCTAACCTCAAAAACTGGCCAATTATCATTGTATATAATCACATTCCGTATAGACCGTTCTTACATTTATCATTTTCTTTGCTCATCATTCCTTTTTAACCTCTGACTTTTCTTTTGGGAGCATATTCATTCTTGAAGTTTGTTCTTCAGGTATTCCTCCAGAGAATGTCCTTGGTTTGGGTGTAAAATATTTTAATAAATGCTTTCATAAAATTCTAAGTTTGCATGTAATTCTCTCAGGACTTTAAAGCTCTATCATGTTGTCTTATAAATCCTTTTCTTTTCTATTGAGATATCAGTCTAGTTTTCATTTCTTTATAAGTAATTTTTCTCCTCAGTTTTTTTTGTCTTGAGGTTCTATTTATACAATTTGTCCAAAATGTGGATTCCCTTTTTATATCTGTTGCTTGGGATGCACTCAGTTGTCTCAGTCTTAATTATTTTCATCAATTATGGAAAGTTCTCAGACATTACTTCTTTACATATTGCCTTTTCCATATTTTCTCTACTGTCTCATTCTAGAATTCAAAACAGTTTTCATTTTCTTACTCTATCTTACATACTTTTTAACCTATTTTTACTATTTCTCATCTCTTATCTCTCTGTCCTAAAAGCTGCATAATTTCATGTACATCTTTCAGTCTACCACATCACTCTTCAGCTGTGTCAAATCTCTTATTTATTCTATTCTCATAATAATTATTTCATTTATAGAGATGCTACTGGTTGAGTTCCCTCCCCTACAAAAAAAGAAATCCTTTCACACCTGGGATAATCTGTTATTCCTTTGTCATATTCTTTCTACTTTTTTCCCCCAAAATGAATTAAGCATTCATATTTTATTACAAGTGAATCTGTGGTCTTTGTGTATTTTATAATTTTTGAACTGAGATCTTATATTTGTAACACTTATAAGGGTATTTTTTGTGGCTCTGATTTAGTATGTCTTTCCCTACAGAAGATAAATGTTTGCTTCTGCCAGGTGGCTAGAGGCACTAGCAACCCAGCATCAATTTAAATTTTCATCTTGGGGTTTTTAGACCACACAAATAGAATGAATTCTGGCCCAGAACCTGAGTAATGCCTTGCTTGTGGTTACAAATTCTTAGGAAAGGGTTTTTTTTCTTCTTCTATCGGCAGCCAATGTTTTTAGGTTTTCCTTTTGGTGTGGTACTTTTTCTAGTTCATTCTTTACTAAAGATGTTGTGTTCTGAAGGTTTTGGCATGACAAGGCTTCTACAATTAAACTTTCTAACTTCATTAGTCCAGAGGCCTGATCACCTATAGTCCACTTAGTCCACTGAAAGAAAGCTTTGGGCCACCGAGATCTGGCAGATGTCCTGGGCAGCTCTCCAGTTTAGTGCTGTAATAGATCTCCAGATTTATGCTTGCTTGTTCTTTTTGGCTTCTGTGAATCTGCCTTCTTCATTTCTTTCCAGCATAGTTAAGCATTTTAAAAGATGGATTTTTAAAAATTTTTATCCAACATTTTTAGGATTTTTAACAAGGATTTTTTTTTTCAAAAAGAATATCTAATGTACATATTGTCAGAAACTATCCATGCAAATAATTTAATAAGGCTCTATTTTTTTCTTAAAAACATCTGAAGTCACTTCTATATTATAATTTCAAAAGACTAAAACATTGCTAAATCAGGTTTTCACTTGTGCTATGTTGCTTAAATAATAAATTTGAAGTTTCAGTCTTTTCATGTCTAAAGTTTACTGTAAATATTTTTGCCATGTTTCACCATGAACTTGCTTTTTCAGAAGTGTCTCCAGAACGCACAATGAACCTATTATGTGTTCTGATTGCCACAAACTTTGCTTATGATATCAGACCATATCATCTTATAATGAAAACCAACTCATTTTTTCATCCAAAATGAGAATTTTCACCTTTCAACCTACACTTTTGCATGCAGGCAGTGCACAGTTCGGTGGAGGCATGGTGGTGCTGTGACAGATCTCAGCAGTTAATAACTTCACAGTAGAGATGCTACTGGTTGAGTTCCCTCCCCTACAAAAAAAGAAATCCTTTCACACCTGGGATAATCTGTTATTCCTTTGTCATATTCTTTCTACTTTTTTCCCCCAAAATGAATTAAGCATTCATATTTTATTACAAGTGAATCTGTGGTCTTTGTGTATTTTATAATTTTTGAACTGAGATCTTATATTTGTAACACTTATAAGGGTATTTTTTGTGGCTCTGATTTAGTATGTCTTTCCCTACAGAAGATAAATGTTTGCTTCTGCCAGGTGGCTAGAGGCACTAGCAACCCAGCATCAATTTAAATTTTCATCTTGGGGTTTTTAGACCACACAAATAGAATGAATTCTGGCCCAGAACCTGAGTAATGCCTTGCTTGTGGTTACAAATTCTTAGGAAAGGGTTTTTTTTCTTCTTCTATCGGCAGCCAATGTTTTTAGGTTTTCCTTTTGGTGTGGTACTTTTTCTAGTTCATTCTTACTAAAGATGTTGTGTTCTGAAGGTTTTGGCATGACAAGGCTTCTACAATTAAACTTTCTAACTTCATTAGTCCAGAGGCCTGATCACCTATAGTCCACTTAGTCCACTGAAAGAAAGCTTTGGGCCACCGAGATCTGGCAGATGTCCTGGGCAGCTCTCCAGTTTAGTGCTGTAATAGATCTCCAGATTTATGCTTGCTTGTTCTTTTTGGCTTCTGTGAATCTGCCTTCTTCATTTCTTTCCAGCATAGTTAAGCATTTTAAAAGATGGATTTTTAAAAATTTTTATCCAACATTTTTAGGATTTTTAACAAGGATTTTTTTTTTCAAAAAGAATATCTAATGTACATATTGTCAGAAACTATCCATGCAAATAATTTAATAAGGCTCTATTTTTTTCTTAAAAACATCTGAAGTCACTTCTATATTATAATTTCAAAAGACTAAAACATTGCTAAATCAGGTTTTCACTTGTGCTATGTTGCTTAAATAATAAATTTGAAGTTTCAGTCTTTTCATGTCTAAAGTTTACTGTAAATATTTTTGCCATGTTTCACCATGAACTTGCTTTTTCAGAAGTGTCTCCAGAACGCACAATGAACCTATTATGTGTTCTGATTGCCACAAACTTTGCTTATGATATCAGACCATATCATCTTATAATGAAAACCAACTCATTTTTTCATCCAAAATGAGAATTTTCACCTTTCAACCTACACTTTTGCATGCAGGCAGTGCACAGTTCGGTGGAGGCATGGTGGTGCTGTGACAGATCTCAGCAGTTAATAACTTCACAGTCACTCAAAGCTAGAGGCATCAAATTACTCTAAGGACATTATTCTCAATCTTTTGAGTAGGAAGAAAACATTTCCCTTTTTTTGGTTTAAGTTATAATTTCCACTGCAACTCTACCTGGTAGTTCTCATTTAGAAGAATTTCCAACATCATGTATTAGAATTTCCAGCTACATGTGTACTACAGTTGCATACCCCAACTCTTTTTTAAGAAATAAAAAGTCAGCCAAAAGTATTAAAGATTACTGAATTGAAAATTAAAGACTTCCCAAAGACCAAGAACAGAGCAATAACTCAATAGGTAGGATAGTACAAAAAAACTTTTTTTTTTTAATATGAGTTTTAGGTTTCCATTTACAATAAGAAAACTACTTGCCAGTTGAGCTGATCTAATGTAATCAAATACCCTTTGCAGTTACTCTTACCTACTAACTCAGGGTTATTTTAACTAAATCTTTTATCACATCAAAATGCTACTTACAGGCTAATTATAAATACTCCCCAACTTTCCAAAGATGGAAATAAATATATTGTGACACTGGTCTTTACGAATTTGGTTCAATGGTCTAGGTAAATATTTCTCACAATCTGGATCATTCTATAATGAATTAAGTTTTTAAATGCATAGTTAGTAGTATACTATCTTTTTAGGTTTATAATCACCTGTGAAAATACAAATAAAATATGGTTTTTGAAGTTTGTTTTTTTAAAGGGTTGCATAGGATAATGTCAATAATATCAGAAAAGGGGAATCTTTATTCAGTGTTTCTTATATTGTCTTATTCCTGGATTAATGGTAACATTTTGTTTCCTCAGTAAGTAAATACTTTTTATTTCATTAAAGTATCTTTTTAATCCAAAATAAATGTAAAATATATCAAATGATTTTTTCAGAGTTTAGCAAAACAGTCATGTAGCTTTCCCTTTTGACTCTTAGTGTTCTGAAGTATTTTAGAAAAAGATACCTGAATGTAAACCATCAGTGTGTTCTTGGCATAAATATCTTTTGGAACCCAACCTTAGTCACTCTCTTCAGCTTCTCTTGTTTGATTTTATCTAAGAAGGACCAGGATATTTACTGTCTCCATGGCATTTCTTGTCCTTTATTTCATTTAATTCTCACAACCACCCTGCCAGTTAAACACAATCATCCTGCAGTTTTAGAATTAGGAAATGAGGTTCAGTGAAAGTAAAGAAGTGGCTTCATCTGTACCAGCTGATATCCCGAAATGTTTGCTGCCAGAACATGGGCTCACCCCACGTCTCTGCTGGCCCTGCTTGGGATGACACCAGTGGATGTCAATGTTTAAAAACTTTTTGGCAAATAACGTAACCGTGGGGTTGGGTGTGCTTCGTCCCTTAGTCGGGTCCGACTCTCTGTGACCCTCTGGACTGTAGCACACCAGAATCCTCTGTCAATGGGGTTTTCCAGGCAAGAATACTGGGGTGGGCTGCTATTCCCTTCTCCAGGGGATTTTCCCAACCCAGAGATGGAATGTGTGTCTTCTGCGTCTCGTGCATCGCAGGCGGGGTCTTCACCCGCTGAGCCATCGGGGACGCCCCCATGCGCTCCACTGTTTTACTTGTCAGTGGCCAGACTTCTTAGTTTTCTGGCTGCACTGAGTGTCCCTCACGAAAGCCTTCACACCCTCACAGGAGAGTATCCACAGCGACGGGGAGGAAATAAAGACGAAGCGGTCTGATCCCTACGGAGGCTAGATAACTTGCTGTTGAGACTAGATAACTATTTGAGTACCTGACTGAAGTCCACTTCCACTGTTCCTTTTTTTTTAAGTTCCTGGTCGGGAAAGTCCCCTGGAGAAGGAAATGGCAATCCACTCCAGCACTCTTGCCTGGAAAATCCCACGGACAGAGGAGCCTGATCGGCTATAGTCCATGGGGTCGCAAAGACTCGGACACAACTGAGCGACTTCACTTCACTTACCCATGTCGCTTGCCTTCTTTTTCTTGCTTCTGCTTCATCTTGGTCATTTGATTCAGGCCTCCAGATCACATAATAGATTGTTCATTCTTATATTGTTGAAAGTACCATTGCTGGAAAATACTGACATCCATTACTTCTCTTCTTTTCCCCCCAATTCTTAAAGTTCTATCCTCAAAGTTACCTTAATATGACATACTAAGTCATATCTGACTTGTGACTCCATAGACTGTAGTCAGCCAGGCTCCTCTGTCCATGGGATTTCCCAAGCAAGAATTTTGATTGGAGTGGTTGGCATTTCCTACTCCAGAGGATCTTCCAGACCTAGGAATCAAACCTGGGCCTCCTACTTTGCAAGCAGATTCTTTACCAACTGAACTATAAGGGAAGACAATATGACATACTATCAAATTCCAATTCTGAATTCTAAGATGAATTCTGTAAAAACAAAAGGTGAAGCCAGTGACTAATTTACCACTAAATTTTGTAATTCTCTAATACTTTTTCAAGTAAATAAAATATAGGGCATAGATAGTTAACTACATAACAAAGTTTTTTTTTTATTATTTTAAAGGAGAGGTTATATCTGTAAAAGTCAAAGGTTTGCATTATTACATCCATTTTGCTCGTCAAATTTGAAAGCCATTCCATGTACCTTTAAAAAAAATACTTGTGTGCCTACAGGAAAGCGAATAAAAACACTTTTTTACCATTATTATTTAACTCTCTTTGAAAGGCAAAATCAAACATAGAAAATGATACTTCATTACCTGATTTGTACTTTGCATGTATCATCTTGGAATACAATAATCTGATTCCCAAACTTGATAAAATACACTGTATAAGTATTCTTTTGTGCACTGAGCTTTTAAGAGATTTTTTTCCATCTTGCAGGGGATGGGGAAGGCAGTGAGGGGTGTGGTCAATGTGGAGATGAAGTAGTGGAGGAAAGAACCAGAAAGGTAACAGATCACTGAACATTTAAAATACATGAACAATTCTAGGGAAAAAAGCCAAGTACGTACTTCACTTTAGTAACATATGGCCACATTTTCTGTTGCCTTTACATTTTTAATCATACATGTATAAAGAATATATGGATTAGGTTCAACTTTTCAAGGAGACAGGTATTCTAGTCCCAAATTACTTGAAAACATGCATCTTATTCTTCTTATCACAGAGCATAGGCTCTTATTCAACAGATGTTTGATTTCTCTTCACCTGTACTTCTACAATTAGCTACAGCAGAGGCTAAGCACATAGGATAAAGGAAGATAATTTAGTAACATGCCCAGGACCATGGCAGTTTGAAAGAGTGTCATGTCTGGAACAAGGCTTGAGGGTTGTGGGATTCCACCCACTTTGAGCGAAGATATCAGTAGTGGTACCTTTGAGCAGACATCAGCCAAAGCTGAATAACAAACAAGGGCAAATCAAGAGCTTTCATTCAAAGACTTGTGTTCTAGCAATTATGTTGGAAAAGCAATAAATGTACGAAAATAGATGTATAAAGTCACCCTTGTCCTCTAGGAGTCAACAGACTAGTTTATAAATCTGTCTCTGTATCTTCAGGTATGGGTAGAAGGGGAAACAACTCATTTCATAAACGGACTCAACAACATTTCATGATGAACTACAGAAATGATAGCAGTTATATCAGTGCCGGCCAATTAATTACCAGTATTTTCATCAGAACTCGAATTAAATACATTTTATGCTTTTGTGATTTATTTTAAGAGCAGTTTATTATTTTGCACAATTGCATTTATAGCTCTATAAGTATTCAAAGAGTGGGAAGCCTGTCAGAAAATAAATTCTTAGAAATATACTTAATTTAGAGAATATATATATCACCAAACAGTGAGGAATACTTAATCTAGTGACTACAAATGTCTTCACATCTTCCAGAATTTAAAATTCTTATATTTTGAAAAAAAATATATATTTTTTTTACTTTATTTTTTTATTTTTTTAATACTTTATTCTATGTTACAATACTGTATTGGTTTTGCCATACATTGACATGAATCAGCCACAGGTGTACACGATCTCCCAATGCCAAAAAAATATATTTTTAAAGGGCAAAAGAATGTTAAGATCTGAGGCCCCAAACAAGACAGAACACAGGGTCTCAGTAGAGACAATAGTGAGATAGCACTATTAGTAAGAAGCTATGTGATCTACGCAAGTCCCTTAGCCTCTCTGGGTCTCCTTGGCCAGAGGGGGTTGGAGTTAAAATCAGTAGGCTGTCACGAGCTCTTTCTCACTTGTGAACTACATGACGCCAAACATCATGCTAAATTATAGAGAAAGCAGGACTCAGAGACAGAGGTCCACGGTTCCAATCCTAACGCTACCACTGAATTTGTTCTATGACAGTGAATGTCATTAGGCTTCAGTTTCTACAAATATACAATTATAAATTGAAATGAGATTATTTTTAATCATCCTTAACCTTCTGAAATGATCTATTGATGGATATTTAGAAGTGTATTTCACGGGACATTGTACATTTTTGTGAGCCAATAGGGGGAGCTCTCACATAGCTTTTTTTTTTTTTTAACATATCCCACAAATAACAGAAATTACTGGATCTTAACTGCAAAATTGGGATGGATTATTTAATTACAATCAGGTATTTATAAACCAGAGGACTCACATTACCCATTAAAGCAACATTAAGGTGGGCCATCTACTCAGCTACTCAGCGGTGCCTTTTTCATTTTGAGAGTTTTTTAATCATCCATCAAAGCACACATTTGTTAGTCTGTTTAAACCATTTCAGAAGTTGTTTTGTTTTCTGTTTGTCTTCTAGACTCCAGTGCCAGATGAAGTTAAAGTCTCCATTTGATTTGTATTCAAACTTATAAGAGTTAAAAGCAGCAGGAAAGGCTTATGGAGATTAAAAAGCAAGAAACCATTTCGTTAGGTCTGTGCTTCTGTGGGTTGAACTTGCTACACACACAAACTGACATGTGTACTTAAATTATTATCGTTCAATTATATATTTCAGGGGTTGGCATCTTTGTTCTTTTTTTCCTCCGGTGTGTTACATGTAATTTACTACCCTAATCACCTAATATACAATCTGTTCATCTCTGAATCTTTAGGAAGTGTCCTTTCTTTAATTGAAACGGATCTCTTTTATGTTAATTAGAATATGAAACATGGGTTGTGAACAGTTAGCTTTCAAATGAAACTCAAACATTAATGTTCAGGTAAAATGAAAACGAGACAACACACTTTTAATAGATATTTCTTCAATAAAGTTGTGGTTTATTTTTAGGATGGAATTTTATTGCTTACTGTGATTTATACCTACTTTATCTAAAGGTTCATGGTGGCCAGCAAATAACGGCTCATATTTTTTGGCCATTTTTCCCTGAAAACATAACTACATTTTAAAATATGGAAAAGTAATTTATAAGGGAAATGAAAAAAGCTTACATGGAAGATTACATAAAATACATCTGTCTTTTCAAGCCATTGAGATATATAAACAACTCGTTAAAACCTTAAAATGCCAAGAGGAAGGACAAAAGATTCTTTTAT
>SJYC01134974.1:39-18207 GCA_006408675.1 Madoqua kirkii
TCACATCTAAAAATGATCTTGATTAAATGTGTGTGTGTAATTTTTTAAATCATATCACTTGAAGATTTGTCTTTAAAGGAATCAGTAATAGAGTAAATATATAGGAAAAATAAACGTTTGGCAGCCAAAAGCTTTTTTTCAACAAAAGTACAGCCTTTTGTTTTTGACTGCAAAGGTTTTTTCTTTTCATGTCAAATGAAATTTTAAGATCACCTATGAGTTTGGAACTAAATCCTTTACTGCCAAATCTGATTCCAATCCTTAAAATCTGTTTTTGTAATCTGCCAGCAATGCACTAACTTTAAATAGGTAGCCAGACATATTGGCAAAAATATACGTAGTTAATCAAATAAAACTATGTAGCAGTTTGGGAACAATCAATCAACTTTCACAATCTTTTAAGTATGAAGCTGCTGTGAAGACATCATGACTTGCAGTGAAATACTACAATCAAACTGCATAAGCAGCTGCTTTTGAATTCATCTTCTCCTTTGTTTTTAAGTTTTCATGAACCTACCTCTTAACTATGAATTTTATAAGCTTTTGAAAGAAAAAACCTGGCAGGCTTACTACTTTAACTAACAAAGAAACTAGAACTGGTAATACAGTTGGAAGCCTAACACTCTGCAAGAACTGCCAACTTGAACTTATCTGGTTAACTATTATGGTATGGATTGCACTTGAAATGGCTTCTGATGACTGACATTATTTCACTGAAAAGAACATTTGTAGGAAGAGACTTAAATACTATATTTGGCTTCATAACTGGATGTTGAAACTTTTCAAATAAAAGATAGCATTATCTAAAAAGAAATCCTGATACTCCAATATTAACGTGTTTCATTCTTTGCAAACGACATTTCTGTTATGGGAGAAAAGTAGTTATCCTTTTAAACATGCCAATGCCAACCCCACAAGGACTTCATTTCTTTTATTCTATTTTTTTGTTTAAATCAGAAACCAAAATTGTACTTTACAAATGGATTATTTGTGAAAAAATCCGGAGCCCTATAGTTAAATTAGACTGATTTATGACTTGTTTTTATACACATACTTCTTTTTTTGTAATCATAAATGTAATTAATTGGAAATTTAAGATTTGAAATGCAGTGAGCAATTTGGCTCTTCAAACCCAAATGATGGACAATGCTAAAACAATTTCTAAACACTTGAAAAAATGTCACCTTCTTTTTAGTGTCTTAGGTCCATTTTGCTGAATCTCAGTAGCAGCTAATAGCATTAGCTCCTAACACATAAGGTTTCTTTGTGTGTGTGTGTGTGTGTGTGTGTGTGTGTGTGTGTGATAAAAAGAAATCCTGATACTCCAATATTAACGTGTTTCATTCTTTGCAAACGACATTTCTGTTATGGGAGAAAAGTAGTTATCCTTTTAAACATGCCAATGCCAACCCCACAAGGACTTCATTTCTTTTATTCTATTTTTTTGTTTAAATCAGAAACCAAAATTGTACTTTACAAATGGATTATTTGTGAAAAAATCCGGAGCCCTATAGTTAAATTAGACTGATTTATGACTTGTTTTTATACACATACTTCTTTTTTTGTAATCATAAATGTAATTAATTGGAAATTTAAGATTTGAAATGCAGTGAGCAATTTGGCTCTTCAAACCCAAATGATGGACAATGCTAAAACAATTTCTAAACACTTGAAAAAATGTCACCTTCTTTTTAGTGTCTTAGGTCCATTTTGCTGAATCTCAGTAGCAGCTAATAGCATTAGCTCCTAACACATAAGGTTTCTTTGTGTGTGTGTGTGTGTGTGTGTGTGTGTGTGTGTGTGTGGAGAGAGAGAGAGAGAGAGAGAGAGATGAGCTTCCATTTTACTAAACAGCCTTAGAGTATTTTTATTCTCTTACATGTTATCAGATATCCACAGATTTGTTCATAGAGGCAAATCTGAAAATTATTCTGAAGTAAAGATGAATATGGGTCGGGAAGATCCTCTGGAGGAGGGCATGGTAACCCACTTCAGCATTCTTACCTGAAGAATCCCCATGGACAGAGGAGCCTGGATGGCTACAGTCCATGGGGTCACAAAGAGTCAGACGTGACTGAAGTGACTTAACATGCACAGAGATGACTATATGTTTGGAAAACACATGATTCGCAGTGGTCAGATTTGTTGTTTGCCACATTTATAAAAGCATTTCAATGTTAGGTATACATAACACTGAATCCAAAGCTGGAAAAAGAACTTACAGTGAAATAGCTGATATATAATTTACCTATATATTGAGTTATCTTTTGTTTAATAAGATCATCACCCATATGGAAGTCAAAAAGTAGGTTATCATAAATAAAGCCCAAACAAAACAAGAATAAGATCCAATCCCGGCTCATCCTTCCCTGTCACCCACCCACCCTTGACTGCTCCTAAATCCTTTTTAATCTTGGAGGCCCAGGAAAGATGTCTCTGCCCACATTTGAACATATTCCTCTCTCCCCTCAATCCTGCCACACGATCCACATCCTTCCTGTGTCAGGTAACCCTCTTCTGCAAACTCTCATTTCTCTATCTGTATCACTGCACCTGTACATTTTATTTCTGTTTAATGTATATCTCTATGTTTTCAACTAAATTGTAATCTTGAAGGTAGAATTGCTTTATTATCTTTCTGTCTCCAGTATTTCATAAAATGCTTGTCTTAAAGTCAAGCACAGAGAATACACAACTAAATTTCACTTTCCATCTAAAGGTCTAAGCCCCCACAGGGGCAGACAGAGAAGTAATTATAGTTTGTTTGACTATTAATCAGGTAACCAACCATGTGGAGAGATATGAGGGCTATGAAGGAATGACAGTGTGGTTATTCTAGGATTGCACACTGGAGGTTCAGGCAGGAAGCAGTAATGGAGTCACATAGGCTGTACACGGCCTTTCTGCAAGTGATCCCAAGCTCAGGCCCTGGCAGTTCTTACTGAGGGAATGTAGGTACAGTGCTGTCAGAGCTGAAGAGCTCAAGTAATTGAGAAATTCCAATTTTTTTAAAATCCAAAATATTTTAGTTACAAAATTACGGCTTGATATTTTTTAAAGCCCCTGTGAGCAAAGAAAATATATGAACAAGCCATGGATGACATAAGGGCCATTGATGTGAAATGTGAGTGGAAAAAAGAGATCATAAACATCTTTCTTGAATTAAAACAGCAATTAAAATAATCAAAAATCTTTCTCCTAAATTGGGAAAACATATTTATATATATTTTTACATTCATTTATATTTATGTGTGAATTTCTCCTCAAGCTTATATATACATTTATACTCTTTTTTACTTTGTGTTTATCAGTTCAGTTCAGTCGCTCGGTCGTGTCTGACTCTTTATACTTTTAGTTAAATGGTATATATATTTACATCGTATTTACATAGTCAAATTTGACAAGTTGGGGCTCAGAATGAGGAAACTTAAGGTCAGTGTAGACCTGGATGGCAATAGGAAGAGAACAATTGTAAAAATGCCGACCTTATTACTTGGGTTTGAATCCAAGTGTTCAGGCAGCTTGTTTTTCTGACCTTTAAAACCACCTCTGAATCACTGATAAACACAGAACTAAGCTGAGAAGAAAAGGTATTTACAACACCACCTTTGGATAACTCTAAAGCTGCTCAAGTATTTTTGCAGTGACTGGAGGGGATGGAATGCTGGGAAAATCACAGCACTGGAAACAAAGCTGACTGGTTTTATCTCAACTTTTTATATCCAACTGAAGCACACTTCACCTGTGAATAGTGATTATTAAGTTTCTTTCAAGGGAATGGGGCCTGTAATTCATGAATGCTGCAGGTGTGAACCCCTACAAGTCTTTTTTTCTGAGTGAAAGGACGTTAATCATTATTCATGGGTGAGATAGTCCATTTATTCCACAGCAGAGAAAGAATTCCTTTATTTCTCTTCTTAAAACATGAGACCTTCAATTTTAATAAGCCTCACAACAATAAAAGATTCCCTCTTAGAATTATGTTTATTAGAGTTGTTTTTTTCTTGTACTAGCTTTTTAAATACCTCAATTTGTGCAGTTAATAAAATGTTGGTTAGAATCTGTGGTTAAACATAGCAATTAATTATTCAATAAAATTTCCAATGACATCAGTTATGCTAGGCCAGTATTTATACCTATGAGTGCAGAATAAATCCCATCAAACTGAAATCCAAAGGGGGTGGTTGCAATGGATTTTGTTTGTATCATGTTGCTTGAAATAAGCAAGTCAATGGGTGGAGCTTAAATGTCTCTTAACTGTGTGGAGATTTTCATTTGTAGTGAAAATCAATTGACAGTGTACATTCACAAATACTATATTAGTGAACAAGAATTTATCTACTATTCATCATACATTTCACCCTTTTTCTAGGCATTTTTTTCAAATACTGAAAATATGTATACACTTTTTAACATAGGTATGGCTAATCTTGTTTTTGTTTGCAAGCAACAGAGTGCACATATTATGCATTCTTGTAGTTCTTGTGGGTACCAGATTAATTCAGACCAGCTCAATGGTTTAAAATCATTTTTAATTTGCTTTTAGCACTTTTTGTAAAAATCATGCAGGTTAAAAAAAAACATTTTACTATTTAACCAGATTATGTTCCGAATATGTGCTGAATAACCAAAATAATTCTTTCTTACTGAGGTACAGGTTATATATATGAAATAATAGAAAATTTTTCATGCCAAATAGCTAATAATTACATAAAATGATGAAAGATGTCAGAAGAGAAACTATAAATATCAAATTAATAAAGGTAACAAGTAAATGGCTGTTTTATTCAATTTAATCAGCTTATCTATTGCTTATCTATTTATACAGCGAAACTAAAGGGGGGACTAACACCCCTTCTTACTAATGTTCGCACAAATATTCCCTTCTCACTAATGTTTTAAACAAATAAACAAAAAATTCTACAAACCTAAATTTGGCCAGAGGGAAGATACTGAGTTTACAGTTTATGTTTCTCTTGAAAGAGTTAAAGGTTTGTTCTGTAGTTTAAATCTGCAGAGATTTTATCTTGAAACTAGTCTCAATTAGTGGGAAACTCATCTAGATTATTTTCTTATTTTTACTTTATTTGGGAATTTTCTCCAATATTAGTCAATGTGCGATTGAAATTTGGGCAAGTTAGTAAGATTACCAGTTCTTTTGCAGGGAAAATGGGAAATGTGGCCATCACCAACCGAGAAAAGCACTCATTTTTCAATCGCTGGAAAGACCTGAAGCTCAGTCTAATCTGCCATGTAGTGGGGTAGACTTTCATTTATTTTCACAGGGGAAAATAGCCTTCTATATTTTATCAATCATCTGGGTGAAGAATAACAAGGTAGACTTTTTGGCTATACAGGCTACAAGAACCTAAAGCAAGAGGCAACTCATAATAAACCATCAGCCAGTCATTCCAGAATATATTGTATTTGCTAAGAACATGTACCCATTAAAATTTATAGAGAATTGAACCATCCTCTTCAATGGCAAAAACTCTTCAGACCTACACTTTCATCTGTTGTACCGTGAGTACAATAGCCTTGAGAGCCATCTTAGTGACCTCTGGCTGTTCATACCCCAGTGGTTTTTTTGTTGTTCTTACTGGACTATTGGTTTCTTACTGGGTGGTTTCTTTCTTAGCTGTGAAGTGCAGCTTCTTCAATCCATTTCTGGTGACATGAAACATGTTTACTGCCTTTCTCTTGCTTACTCTCCTTGGCTGTGTAAATTGAATCTATTTTTAGGTCCAGTCTATTCTTCACTGTCTCAGCCTTGGCCCATGTGAAAATCACTGTCCAGTGTACAGAGCTGTCAGAGTACCCCACCCCCCAAGCTAAGTGTATCTGAGGTATACTTTTCCACCCACTGAGTAATCTTCTTCCCATTAAAAAGCAAATTTTAAAGGGAAAGAGTTTTCCATTGTTATGTCTTTCCACGCTTCATTGGATGAACTGGATTCTTGAATTTAAACACTTGGTCTGTCCTTCTCCAGAAGGCACAGTGCTGAACAACTTCCCCCCAAAACTTTCCCAAAGTGAAGTAGAAATTGCTCTCAAATGCTAGTTATAAACGTGTAATCTGAACTCCAGCCACTCCACAGGGCTGCAGAAGAATTTACGATGTGCTAAATATTTCCTTTGTTCTTCCCAGTGGTAGCCTGCTGTAGCAATTAGAAAGCAACTGGCTCCACATGTAAACTGCTGGAGTCTTCTAAAGAATTGTTGATAACTGTTCAACAGGCTCAATGAACAGGATTTTCTTATTGTGCAGAATTCTGACTTTTTAATTTCCTTTCAAGATTGTGTTTTCTGAAAGATTTTCTAAAATGTTCTTCCTTCTTACCTGGTGCCTTTCCATCGCCCTTTACAAGGAGGGAGAGGAGGTCAAGCTGAGTGTTGTAAGCCAATGGAAGCCCAAGTTCACAGACTCCTAACACTGCAATCCTTTTTAAAGCCATATAAAGGTCCTTTGTGCTGCTATCACAAACACCTCTGACCTCCTCTTTCTCATTTTCAGAGAAAGTGACAGCCCAGTCCCATCCTTCATAAAAAGGCAAAAAAAAAAAAAAAAAAAAAAAACTGCCAATACCATCCTTCTTCAGAAGCCAGACACCATTAATCATCAGCAGGAGGCAGTATGGCTTCAATTAACTACATAGTATACAATAAATTCTCAGTTATTCAATGTGTGTGTGTGCGCGTGCGAGCATGTGTGTGTATGTGTGTGTGTGTGTGTGGTGTTCTTACTCACTGTTGGAAACCATTTTAAATGCTTTACATGCATTGATTCTATGAGGCTGGTACTATAATTATTCCCACTTCAGAACTGAAAAAATTAAAGCACAGAGAAATTGAATAACTTTGTTCCAAAGCATGTAGCTGGTTAATGGCAGGGCTGGAAATGGTTCTAAACTATAGGACTCTGGTTGAGAGAGCAAATGTTTTTGAGAAACAGTTTGGCAAAGTAGGTCAGAGTTGGATTAGCATCTGACATTGTTCCTGTGTTATCTCAGGCAAGTTACTGAGCCTCTCTGTGCTTGATTAACCATCTATAAAATGAGATAATAGTCATATCCAACTCACTGAGTTTTTGTGAAGATTAAATGAGCTAATATATATTAAGCAATTAGAACAGTGCCAGGCATATAACAAGCACAATGTAGCTGTTACTTTCTGTAATCCATACTAATTTAAGAATAAACTTTAAGTAACAAGGGGAAATTACCTAAATACTTATCTTTAGCCTTTATTTTATAGCATACACAGGGCTAGTTGCAAAAGAGAGGGGGTTAAATGAGATACTGGATCCAACCTGCAGTGTGTCATGATTTCATGGAGAAAAAACTGTGTACACAAATTAGAAGAAAGCATAATACATGTGATAACACAAATGTTAACTTTTTAAAAAAAGATGGGCTCATGAGAGCAGGATTGTGAACTCCACCATTTAGAAGGAGTGTAGCATATTTAGGAAAGACTTCTTGAAATGCACTGGATAATATTGTGATAATATGATTCTATGTATTAGCAACATGATTAAAACATTTGAGTAGAAGAGAATTGAAGGAAGAGTAGGAAGGAGTCATAAGTAAGGTAGAGAAACCCTGGGAGTGGAAAGAGCATAAGCAAAGGCAGGGAAACTGTGAGGAAGGTATGGTGGATCTAGGGAACATCTTCGTTACTCGTGTGTGTGTGTGTGTGTGTGTGTGTGTGTGTGTACAAGGGAAAGGAGAAAGGATGTGTCCAGAGCTTTTCCAAGACTGAGTAACACACTGCTGGCAGGTAACTCTTGCTAAAGGACAGTTCTGATCAAAACCTTCTCTTGTTACACAGCTGCCAACATCGCCCTACTATTGAAGAAGGGTTGAATCATATTCCTCCAGACCTCACATTTTGGACATGTAACCCCTAGCACTTTAGAATGTGGTACTTAACTCTTTATTTGGAAACAGTTCAGTTCAGTCGCTCAGTCGTGTCCGACTCTTTGCAACCCCATGAATCGCAGCACGCCAGGCCTCCCTGTTCATCACCATCTCTCGGAGTTCACTCAGACTCATGTTCATAGTGTCTGTGATGTTATCCAGCCATCTCATCCTCGGGCGTCCCCTTCTCCTCCTGCCCGCAGTCCCTCCCAGCATCAGAGTCTTTTTCAATGAGTCAAGTCTTCGCATGAGGTGGCCAAGTACTGAAGTTTCAGCTTTAGCATCATTCCTTCCAAAGAAATCCAGGGCTGATCTCCTTCAGAATGGACTGGTTGGATCTCCTTGCAGTCCAAGGGACTCTCAAGAGTCTTCTCCAACACCACACTTCAAAAGCATTAATTCTTTGGCGTTCAGCCTTCTTCACAGTCCAACTCTCACATCCATACATGACTACAGGAAAAGCCACAGCCTTGACTAGATGAACCTTAGTCGGCAAAGTAACGTCTCTGCTTTTGAATATGCTATCTAAGTTGGTCATAACTTTTCTTCCAAAGAGTAAGCGTCTTTTACTTTCATGGCTGCAGTCACCATCTGCAGTGATTTTGGAGTGAGCCCCCCAAAATAAAGTCTGACACAGTTTCCACTGTTTCCCCATCTATTTCCCATGAAGTGATGGGACCGGATGCCATGATCTTTGTTTTCTGAATGTTGAGCTTTAAGCCAACTTTTTCACTCTCCTCTTTCACCTTTATCAAGAGGTCCTTTAGCTCCTCTTCACTTTCTGCCATAAGGGTGGTGTCATCTGCATATCTGAGGTGATTGATATTTCTCCCGGCAATGTTGATTCCAGCTTGTGTTTCTTCCAGCCCAGCGTTTCTCATGATGTACTCTGCATAGAAGTTAAATAAGCAGGGTGACAATTTACAGCCTTGACGTACTCCTTTTCCTATTTGGAAACAAGGTGATTTTAAATATAATTAGCAAAGGATGATGTCATAATGGAGTAGGTTGGAATCTTAATCCAACATGACTGTGTCCTTTTAAAAAAGGGAAAATTTGGACACCTAGACAGTCAGGGAGTATGCCGTGTGAAGGTGAAGGCAGAGGTTGGGATGCTGTATCTACAAGGGAAGGAAAGCCAATGATTGTCAGCAAACCATCAGAAGCTAGGGAGAGAGGTGTAGAACAAGTTCTGCTTTATGACCTTTGGAAGAAACCAACCCTGTAAACTTCTAGATTTTGGACTTCTAGCTTCCAGAACTATGAGGCAGTATGTGTGTGTTACTTAAGCCACCTGGTGTGCAGTACTTTGTAAAGACAGCCCTACCAAATTAATACGTCTACTAGTATAACATAAAGAGTGCCTTTCTAATTTATTCCCTGAATTCCTTAAAATAATTGGTAAAGGTAGTAGAAATTAATAGGGAAATAACAGGAAGCCTGGCATGCTGCTGTTCGTGGGGTCACAAAGAGTCGGACAAAACTTAGCATCTGAACAATAGGATTTCACCTACACTAGCTCCATTTCTGAAAATTTCCCTTCTTTCCTAATTGATGTGAAGCACCACAGCACTTTTTACTGTTAAAACATACTCTTTATTCTCTGAACCCTTGTATTTTTCTTAATCCTTTCTACAGTTTGGCTCAAGAGGTAAAGAATTCCCCTGCAATGCAGGAGATGCAAGAGACTCAGGTTCAATCCCTGGGTCGGGAAGATCCCCTGGAGGAGGAAATGGCAGTCCACTCCAGTATTCTTGCCTGGAAAACTCTGTGGACAGAGGAGCCTGGTGGGCTACAATCTACAGGATCTCAAAGCGTCAGACATGACTGAGTGACAAAGCAGGCACATGCATCTACAATTTTCTATGCCTCGTAACTTTGGCTCAGATCTCTAGTTACTCTCAAACACCCAGCAGGTGTTTCTCCCACCATGAAACATTTCTCTGTGCCTAGCTCTAAATTTTATTTTTCTTCACAGTACCTCATATATTCTGCCTTGTTCCAGACAAATAGCAGAGCTTCTACTTGCCTTCTGCACTTAAAGTGTTAGTTACTCAGTCGTGTCTGACTCTTTGCAACCCCATGGCCTGGGGCTTGCCAGGCTCTTCTGTCCATGGGATTCTCCAGGCAAGAATACTGGAGCAGGTTGCCATTTCCTTCTCCAGAAGATTGTCCTGACCTAGGGATCAAACCTGCGTCTCCTGTATTGCAGGCAGGCTCTTCACCATCTGAGTCACCAGGGAAGCTCTCTGTACCTGAAAAGAATGTGAAGTCCTCAAAAGCAGGGACGGTAGGAAATTTATTCTTCATTTATTACATTAACTATTATGATATTTGAAACATGGTTAGTGACCAGTATTTGTATATTCACTGCACTTTAAATCAAGACAATTCTGAACATAATTAGTAATTTATAAAATGGATTTAGTCCTGCATTATAGTAGTTAGATTCCAATTTACATGTATGTTATTCCACTTGACATTGTCCCTCCTTCACTGATACCTTGTTCCTCTAATTTTTCAACTGTTTTAATGTTCTTATGCAATAATCATATCATTTTTGTCACTGCAGGCTCTGCTTCTATTGGATAATTTTTCTCCTCATTAGGGGTTGTATTATCTTGTTTCTTTGCCTGCCTGTTGCATTTTGATTGGATACTAGACATTGTTCATTTTATATTTTGGAGGGTGCATTTTTTTAGGAATTCTTTAAAAAAATTTAGTTGCTCTAGAATACAGATACTATTTTTTTAATAGATTAGTTTTAAGATCTGCTTTTATGCTCTTTTAGGGTAGATCCAGTTCAGCCTTTAGTCTAGGGCTAATTTATCTTCACTACTGATACAATATCTTTTAAGGATTCAATACACCATGGCACTAGGCATTTAAATTCTTGTTGAGAACATGACCTGTTTCTAGTCCCATATGAGCCTTGGGGAAATTTCCCGATGTATTTCTTTCCAGTGGTTCTTTCTCTGGATTCAGAACTTTTCTTCTCAGGAGATGTAAGTGACCTGGGCTCAGTCCCTGGGTTGGGAAGATCCTCTGGAGGAGGGCATGGCAACCCACTCCAGTGTTCTTGCCTAGAGAATCCCATGGACAGAGGAGCCTGGTGGGCTACAGACCATTGGGTCACAAAGAGTCAGACACAACTGAAGCTACTTAGCATACATGCACGCATCCATGTTGTTCAGCCAAATGTTTAAGGGAGCTGCTCTGTAGGTCTCTAGAGTTCTCTTTCTTTCCAGATCTTTGCTCTTTTGGTGCCACTGAAATTCTAGCCACTGTGGCTTCCTGAAGCTCCTACCTCTGTGTCCTCAACTCAGCAAGCCCACTGAGCTCTGTTCGGGTTCACCCTTCCTACAGTGTGGCCTTGCACTACATCCCTAGCTGATCACTGGAGCTCATGACATTTGTCTCCCTTCTCTCAAGAATCTCTGACTTGTGCTGCTGTTGTTAAGTGCCTGGAAACCATTGTTTCAGAGATTCTGTTGAGTTGTTGTTTAAAGTAAAAGAGTAAATCCAACTGGGCTACTTTATAAAAGTTGGCAGAGTATGCGTGTTGTATATGTGAACATTGACTAGAAAGTACTGTAAAGAGTATAGTGACTGAGCCAAACAAAGTTGCTTCTTTGAATAAATAGATCGTATTATGTATTGCCTTCAAATCTTTTACTTTTATTTTCTCATGAAAGAACTCCTGAAGTAACATTGGGTTAAAGATCTACATGAAATGGATAAATGTGGAGCTTCATATTCACAGAAACCTATTTTCTGATCATGATTATACCCCTGTAAGTGGCATAACATAGGGCCACTGACTTAATCCTTCTGCAAATGTAAAACAGAAGCTAATACATTAATCCCACATAGTTATTATGAGGATTAAATATATATCACTTCCCTGAAGCTTTTATGATGAAACTTTATTCTGAGATCCATGCAACATGGTAGATCAAGGATTACATGTAAAGATCTTAGTAGAATCATCCACAAAACAGGGAGGACTTTCCTGGTGGCTCAGATGGTAAGGAATCTGCCTGCAATGCAGGAGACCCAGGTTCGAGCCCTGGGTTAGGGAGATCCCCTGGAGAAGAAAATGGCAACGCACTCCAGTATTCTTGCTTGGGAAATCCCTTGGACAGAGGAACCTGGCAGGCTACAGTCCATGGGGTTGCAAAGAGTTGAACACAACTGAGCGACTAACACATGGATATATTCCTTTCCATTTTCCCTTCCCCTCAAGCAACAGGAAATTTATTGCATTTGGGAATGCAAGAGAACTGAAGGTCTAATTTCTGAAAACTTCTCAAATTTGGGAATTCTCAAGTATTTTTTTTGTTCCAATGAACAGGCAGATAAACTTTGTTCAATCACTTTATAACTCTGACCCTGGATATGAGACTCCAAAAGTGTAATGATGAATTAGCCATTTTTCATTTTGACGGCCTTTCTTCATAAGATTTTTAAACTCTGCTTCCTACACTCTTCTTCCAGGTATCTAGCATATAATTTTGCTTATAGTTGAGCCACTATTTCACCGACTCTTTGCTCCCTATTTTGCTCTTTCCTCTTCTTCTCACATCCTTCACTGAGCTTCTCCGATTATTTATTTGTGATCCCTTTCCTATATGCTGTGCCATGCTGGGCTTATTTGCTCAGTCATGTCCAACTCTTTGTGACTCCATGGACTGTAGTCCATCAGGCTCCTCTGTCCATGGAATTTTCCAGGCAAGGACACTGGGGCGGGTAGCCACTCCCTTCTCCAGGGGATCTTCTAGTCACAAGGATTGAACCTGGGTCTCTTGCATTTCAGGCAGATTCTTTATCAGCTAAGCTCCCAGGGAAGCCCATGCCATATGCTAATAACGAGCAAATGTTTGCTTTAACTCTGCCTTTGAAAGTCTACCTAATACACTAGTTACCCCTTCTCAGAGCTTTATTCTTCAGTGTTTTACGGCTTTCGCCATTATCACACTCACTGCAGTTACAAAGACTCAGCATCTTCTGATGTTCTGCTACGTAGGTTTTCACGTTTGCAAGCCCTGATGATGCTTTCCTTCTAAGATCTCACTCACAGGAAAAGCTCTCGCACAGTTAGTGGTGAAGTGGAAAGAGCATGGAGTGTAATGACCAAAAATCCAAGTGTGAATCCATGTTTGTGGCACAGCGTGACTTCTGGTGAATCTGTTAAACTCTCTGAGCTTCAGCTTCAATATCTTTGCTAAAAATATGGAACTGAAAGAAGTTAAAATTGAATAACCTGTGAAGTACTGCAAAGTACTCAATGACTATTTGCTTCCAAACTGTATATTTCTAAATCTCATTCTTGATGTCTAGATTCTGACAAAAAATTTCTGGTATTTTCTTCACTTTTAATTTTATCTTTCATTTTTATTAGCAGGGAATAGTCATCCTTAATAAGGTTGTGGAGTATCAAAGGAGAGATATAAAAATTGCTATGCATGTATATTGATGTATTTGTGTGTATAAGTGTGTGTGCTCATCATGCTCAGTTGTGTCCAACTCTTTGCGACCCCATAGACTGTAGCCTGCCAAGCTCTTCTGTCCATAGAATTTTTCAGGCAAGAATGCCACGGGAGTGGGATGCCATTCCCTACTCCAGGGGAACTTCCCAACCCAGGGATTGAACCCACATCTCGTGTGTTTCCTGCACTGACAGGCAGATTCTTTACCACCACACCATCTGGGAAGCCCTCTAAGATGTATTTGGTTGTCAGTAAAACTATTTAACACAACATATGTAAATTAAACCATCATGCTGTATGTCTTAAACTTATATAATGATGTATAGCAATCATTTCTCCATAAAACTGAAAAAATATTGAAACTTAAACAGTAAATAAATGAATCTATGAAAAATACCAAAGATAGTGCAGGCTTTTGGGGTGTTTAATTCATCAGGGTTCTTTATGTATCTCTTTACCTCAAAGACAATGTTGGTTTCATCCAAAGATAACTCCCATTATTTCAGAAATTGAGGTTATATGTGTTGTCTTTCTTCTTCCAATAAGAAAGAGATATCGGTTTCCTTTAGCTTTATTAGCCTTCAGCAAACATTTCCTTGATTCTCACTGTCCACAATGTTAGGGACTCGCGTAAATTGGATAAGGGGGTCCACATCTTTCCAGCTGGCGATGGTCTCGCAGCCCCACTCACTACAGTGGTAATCCTCAGTCCCACCACACTCTGAGGGCCCCTCCTGGGGACAAATATAGAATTCTGTGTCCTTCAATGCCTCTTCTAAGTACTTAGTTCCGCACCCATAAGTCTTTGTATTCACTCTACCTCCCCCAAAATACCCTCCAGAGTGTCTGTCATTATTCCAATTAGCCCCTAGGAGGTTGCACAAATCAAACCAAGTAATGGGCACACCCAGGGTGGACACATTTGCAACTAGCTCTCCACCTATAATTGGCTTGGTGGGGGCCCGATCCGAATTCTCTGATAAATTCCTTTTCTCAAAGCTCCGTCTGGTGGTCTCTGTTGGCAGCAAGTCCCTAACACACAACTGGATCCATAAACAGCCATTGACAAGAGAGAATAGATTACCTTTGGTCAGACTGGCCTATCCCTTGAATGAGGAAAATTCCTCATGCTGTGTTGCTGCTACACAGAGGAAAAAGAGTTGGAGGAATATTGAGAGTCAGTTGAGTGAATATAAATGTTTGTTGAGTGAATATTGGTTATTGCCAATGAACAATTTCATATTTCTTGGAATTATATTGCTGCTCACATCAGATCTAATAAATAATTGTTGATTAAATTCCCTACCAAAATCCTCTAATTATGTGCTTCTGATCTTTCTATCTCCTAAACCTCACTTTCTTCTCCATATCTAGCGTGTCTTCTCTCTTTTCCTGTTACATACTAAGATGGACTCAATTTGATTGTGAATCTTTCATGTTTTATTTTCTTTCATTTTTCAAAGTTGGAATGACTTTCTTTCTCCCTGAAGACTTCCAAGATCAAACATTGCCAGTTCCAGTCACAGAATCCAGGCAATCTCAGTATTCTGACATATTTTCTTTAATTTTTGGAATAGTTATAGATGTATTTCAGTCTTTCTTTCCTGTTCTATCAGTAATAAGCCCTGAAAAGTGAGAAGTGAAAGTGAAAGTCACTCAGTCATGTCTGACTCTTTGTGATCCAGTCCATGGAATTCTCCAGGCCAGAATACTGGACTGGGTAGCTTTTCCCTTCCCCAGGGGATCTCCCCAACCCAGGGATAACCCAGGTCTCCCGCATTGCGGGCAGATTCTTTAACAGCTGAGCCACCAAATAAACATGAGTAACTCTGATTCAGGTCTGGGGTGGTGTAAAAAAATCAGCATTTTAAAGAAATGTTCCAAAAAACTGTTAAGAACTGAATAAACATTTGGCTGAATGGGTAGCATTCATCCAATTTCTTCTCTTTATATCAATATAAGAATACAGAAGTAAGGCTTCATAGCCAATGCTAAATGCTCCTGAGTGAATGAATACCCCTGATCCCATGAGTAACTGGTAAAGAGAATTATCGGATATTTTAAAATATATTTAAAGGAGGAACAGGGATGGACATGGGAGGGCAGGGGCAGGGCTAGAAAGTATCAGATAGGAAGATTGAATCCTGACTGTGAAGGGCCTTGAATGCTATGTTAATTTTGTACTCTCCTGAAATCAGTAGGAAGTCTTGGAAGGTTTCTGAGCAGGGACTAACACTATATAATTTGTGTGGTAGAAAGCCAACTTTATCCAAATGTGATGGATTGACCAGAAAGGGGAAACTGGATGCAGAGGAGAACCACACGTGATCAAAACCACAAATGGTTTCTTCAGGCCACAGGGACAGGTGAGGCCTCCGTGGTTCGAAGGCCACTGTATCATGAATCAACATAAGACAAGGTTGTGAGTGGGTAGCTATGATTTCCATTTGGAGCCAAAAGTGATTCATCTCCATGAGGCCAGTGACCACTAGTGGCTACTCAGTCCAGAAAAATGTTTCTCAAAGCTGAGACACTCTGTGCCAAAATCTAAAACGCAAGAGTCAGTCCAAGAAAACCTTTTTTTTTTCCCCTACTTATGAATAATAATGAAATTGAAGTTTAATCCTAGCAACTTATAGGGAGCAACAAATATTTTACATTAACAATGTATCATTAGCCTCATGTTTTATGAAAAAAAAAAAAAGCTAATATGTTGAAAGAATGGCTGAGGCATATTGTTTACAGAAATTAGAGTGGAGATTCGGTTGCCCAGAGCTGGCAACGTCAGGGTCAGGTGTGAGGAAAGCCCTGATGTTCTATACTTAGAGCAGAGGAAATAGGTCATTACGGGTGGCCAGGGAAACAGGCTTTCCCCCTACAACAAAAATATTCTCTGCCTTTGCCCCGTATCTCCACCAACATTTCTCTTTTAACATCTTTCCAAGGAGTCCAGTTGCTGGACAAAATAATAGATGGTAAAACTGGAGACACTGGAGTTAGTTCTTTCCTTTGGAGAGGGACCAAGGAGTGAGGGAAACTGATTCTGTGCCCAGAAAGAAGTCAAGTTAAAGAGCCAAAAGTTATCAGGAAGACAGAGAATATTAAATGGATAATTAGCTAATTTTCCTAGTCTCTTAAATGCTAAAGACAGTCTTTTTAAATCGGTATAACTCAAACTGGTATCTGTTGTTCCCTAATCTTCTTGGAGCTTCCATCCAATGCCGCCGAGCCTCCACCCCATTTTAATCGTTATCCTAGCCCCAGGTTTCCTCACATATGCAAATCCACTTCCATGGATTAGCAAGAACCTAGATTTCATGTTAAGATGAAGGTAAGAGAGCATTTCATCATAAAACCAACAAGCACTATTTGGAGCATCTCCTTTCGGCATTTCTGCAGTGTCTCTGTTTATTGGACTGCCTGGGAAGACTTCTCCCCCCTGTAGAGCTGCAAGTCCCTCCTGTCCCTGCTTTCTCCTCTCCTCCCTTCCCCACCCCTCCCCCCTTCTCCTCTCCTTCCTGCACGCAAGCAGAGCAATTCCATTCAAGCCCCCAACCTACCAATCACTCCTGGTTCTTAGCAAGGCAACAGGCTTCAAATTTAAAAGAAGAGAATAGTTCTCCCCCTCTTATTATCAATTCTGAAAATTCTGTTGCTTTACCTACTTTTCCTTTATTTTTGCTACAAGGGGGAAAAAAAGTAGAAGACAGCTAATGAGGAGGACAGGATTTTCATAGCTATCTCTGCTGCGTGTTGTGGGACTAAAGGAAGCCCGGCATTTATTTCTCAGGTGGTCCTCAATGAATTGACTCTGTGCTGGCCACTGAGTTGAGTACTGGCATCTCTGAACTCAGGAAATGAAGCCCAGCCTGGCGTCTATCTATCTCATATTCTGAACTTTGATATTTCAATTCAGTGTCTCAGAGGTGGTCCTCAGGCAAATTTCACCATAGTCCAAACAGCTGTTACATGAATCTATTACCTTTAAAAATTGTTGAAAAGATGATAAATTAGGAGAGTTTTTCTCAGAGGCTGAACCACTCTTTTGGCTTCCCACCAGCCATGATTATGGCTACATCCCAATTGTGGGAGAAAGGGAGTGAGCAGTTCATATCTCAGGTGGTCCTAGAACTGATTCTTTAAGTCACAAGGTAGAGAAGAATCTATCAAGTGGTTTTTTACTTGAATCATGAGTAATAAACTCATCTCAATTATGGTATCCAAAATGGAAATTGGAAGTAATGATGTGGAAGGGCCAGATACAGAATTTGCGGGGCCTGGGGTGGGGGCTTGCTCAAAAAGCAAGAAAATGTGCTAAATATGTGTGCATTAACAATTAAATTTTTTTGTTTCTTCTCTCTTCTCTCAACTTTCCATGTTTTTTTAAAATGGATTTTAATTATATAAGTAAAATATAAAAATTTAATTATTAATATGTTGTTTGTCATTCATTTATACAGTACAGTGCTACTTTTAGATGCAAATTCAGAAGCATTTGACTGATGTGGAACCATCAAAATTACACAGCTCATATTTCATAGCTCATATATGCATTCTTGGTAGAATGTATGAGAAAACACTACACAAAACACAACTGTTTTTGTTTGTCTGAAGCAAGGCACATTCTTTTTTTTTTAACTTTTATTTTTTACTGTAGTAGAGTTGATTTATAATGTTTGAGGTGTACAGCAAAGTGACTCAGTTATACATATATATATATATATATATCTCCTTTTCTACTATATGTTATTATAAAATAT